>JACEFO010001981.1:0-153702 GCA_015342445.1 Digitaria exilis | reverse complement strand
CATCCTTTCTTAAGACCAAGGTACCTTCCCACCTTGTTTCCTAAGTTAATCGAAATCTCCGGGACGAGATTCTTTGTAAGGGGTAGGCTGTGAATCCCTGATGTAAAAAATTGAAATACTTTTAAAACAGGTTAAAAGGGGAAAAAAGTGGTGTTGAACTCAAAATTCATCAAAATTCAATTTAAATTCAAAGCAAAGGCCTTGGACACCCAACTGAAATCTCAAGATTTGGTGCTGAACTTTAAAATCTCGACCAAAGTAGTATATCACCCAACAGCCCTTCACGACCAACCTCGCCACGGCGTTTGTTTCGCTTGATGACCCTCGAACCAGTATTGTCCGTGACGATCGAGCTATGTCCGTGACGATCGAGCCCTAAGTATTGTCCGTGACGATCGAGCTATGTCCGTGACGATCGAGGCCCTGCAGTCCGTCACGATTCGAGGCCGCACGATAGACCCTCGAGGCCCCGCAGTCCGTCACGATTCGAGGCCGCACGATAGGACCCTCGAGGCCCCGCAGTCCGTCACGATTCGAGCCGCACGTTAGACGCTCGAGGCTCCCGCAGCCAAGCTCGAGGACTTACCCATCGAGCGACGTTTCGGCACGCTCGAGGCTTCGCAGCCAAGCTCGAGGCACTCACCCTCGAGTGGCGTTTCCGACCATCGAGGCTCGGCAAGCCTCGAGCTTGCGTTCAAGCTCGAAGCGCCGTAGCGCCTGGTCGAAGTGCCTGGTCCAAGCTCGAAAGTTGTGTCCCACACCTTAAACCCCAACTTTTAATTTCTACACGTTTCGAAGTTCAGTTCGAATTTTTGGAGAAAGTTCAGCAGGGCAAAGGAGCTCCACGGGGCTGCCAGCTCGCCCCTGGCGCGCTCTGCTCCGGCCGGAGTCCGGCCACCACGTGGCCGGCGTGTGGCGAAGGACCGCGTCGGGTCGGCCGAGCCGTGGCGGCAGCTAGCTTTTGTCCTCACACGTTTGTCCAAGCCTTCCGTACCGTCACTTCGCGGGCGACGGCGCACTGCTGCCTCGCGCCGCGGAGCGCCATCATGACGAGCTCGCTCGCACTGGTCGCAGTGTCCGCGCAGCGCCGCCCCGCAGTCGCGATGCTCGCTCGCTACGCGCCAAGGAGCACTGTGGAGGATCCCCAGCGGATCACGCCACAATCTTCCTCGCCCAATCGTGTCGCGCGCGCTTGTGTTCGAGCTCGGCGCGCATCAATGGCGCGTCACGTCGGCCTTTACTCCGCGCGCACGCTCCCGAGGCATCACGACCCCGCTTTAGCGTGCCCAAGCCTCCACCGAGTCATTCGCACACTCCACTCACTCGCTCACTTCTCCATTCATCTCCTCGCGCTCGCTCCGTCGTCTTCTTCCTCACGCCGCACGGACCGAGCCGAGCTTCGCCGAGACTTTCGTCCTCGTCCCTCCACCATTCCCAAATCCCTCGCACACAGAGCTAACCACCTTTCCTAGTTTCCAATCCCCCACTTTCTCGCGAGCTATCCCCAACTCTCCGGCGAGAAATCGGATTTTCCCCAAGTCCGCATTTCCGCCGATCCATTTCGGAGCACGCGTACGTCGAGCCCCTACTTCGAGCCCTCCCCGAAGCCGACCAACGCATCCCGACAGCTTCCCCGAGTCCTACGGGTGCTCACGGACCCCTTCATTCCCGGCGACAGCCTCCAACCTCGCCGAAATCGAGCCCGCGGCGACCGCCCTGCCACCGCACGTCGCCGGCGTTTTACGAGCCTCTTCCGGCCTCCCAACCGTCATCGTTCGACTCGTGGTAAGCCACTGGTTCTTTCCCCACCTCTCCGACCTCCTTTCACCGCCGTCGCCCGGCGCAGTGATAGCCAATGGTGGGCAGGGTTCTTCCTCGTTGAGAGCCCAGTTTCGAGCCAGGGTTCTTTCTCGATGAGAACCCAGCCAACGAGAGCCAGTAGAGTTCTTTTTCCTATTCGAACAGGGTTCTTTCTCGATAAGAACTCGGTTTCGAGCTTCAGGGTCTTTTTCCGATAAGAACCCAGACCGCGGGAACCAGCAGAGTTCTTTCTGTCGAGAAGAACTCGGTTCTCGAGACCAACCGAGTTCTTTTTCCTCGAAAGCAGGAGCTTAGAAGAGAAAAGAGAAACTTTGTTAAAATGTTAAAATAAAAATCACCTAGTGCAGTAACCTCGAATCATGTTTTGGCAGAACGCTTAATTTGTGCATCTCATGTAGAAGGCGCACTCGTTGACGGCTTCTACGACCTCGTCCCCCGTCGACGGAGAGGAGAACCTCGAAGGCGGCCGAGCCAGCGTCGACGCAGACAGCCCGGAGCGTAGCAGTCAGCTAGAAGAAGCAAGCCCCGGAGCATGACCTAACCTTTACCAAATTATGCACTTTGAATTCTCTATGTTTGTGCATTTACGTTTCAAGGAATTGATTGAATACCTTAGCTGCACATTTCCTAGTACCTATGACTTGCAACACTAGTATGAAAAGGATCGATAGGGCATTGCTTTAGGTCCGTTACAAGTTGAGTGATTTCCTGTCACTCGCGAGACATAGGAATTGCTTGTCTTTACTTATGTTGGAATCATAAGGATTGACGGGCGAGATGATAGATGTAGATCTCCCGTCCGTGTATGATAATTGATTAAGGTCGAAATGTGTGGTTGAGTGTGTCAAGTTTTGAACGTACCACATGCATGCCGATGTATGGGGATCGGTAAGCCCGGTACCAGATTGAAGCAGCTAGGGCCGATAGCCATCTCTCCTTGGAAACTTTGTTTTCCCCTGCCGTACACTTGTGGATATATGCGTGAGACTGTGAGTGAAGCAGTAAACCTTTATCCTAAGGAAATGGACCCGGTTCCGAATTGTGGATCGATGGGAAAGGTTGGGAAATGCTTGTGCCTTTTATAGCAAGCAGAGTATCCGTGTGTGTTGGGTTTCCCCTGGCCAGGTAGCAAAATTCGGTTCGAACTGTCCGCTTCTCGCGGTTAATGAGACTGCTTGACCGCCCTGCTACATTGAGTAACAAGTGGAACTTGAGATTGATAAACTTGTTGTATGAATTAAATTGTATTGCACCACTTGTATGCTTAGGAAGGATGCTAATCTAGAATGGTTAAATTTACTAGAATATGATGCTAAAACTTGAAAGCAAGGACCTATTTTAGTTGCTTTTTGGCAAACAAACCCACCAGCCAAAAGCCTCTCATGTCTAGATGTCGGTGATGTAGTTTTCACCCGACGGGTAAGCCTTGCTGAGTATTAGTATACTCAGCCTTGCTTGTGGCAATGATTTACAGGTACACCTTTGGATGTCGATGCTTTGTCTTGGCCTACCCAGGTTCCACCTGGCTGGCACATCGAATGGGTTCCGTCCTCTGCCGAGGATCGGGAGGAGTAGCATCGTGGCAGGCTTCAGCACGGTGTTATTTGTATCGTCGTTAGATTATCTTCCGCTGCAATGAAACTTTTATTTTCCGCTGCAAGACTTTGTACTCTGATTTAAATTTGAACTTGGTTTGTAATAACTTGTGATACCTATTTGTGTAAGTTAATTTGTGGAATGTTGTAATCTCTGGAACTCACCTTCGTGTGGGCGTGCTGTTGTTTCGATCGAGAAAAGAACGTGGTTAATCGGGTTTAATCCGACGGCGCTCCAGCTTATTCCGGATTAAGTGTCTGACTACTCGGTTAGTGGTCCCGGGGTACTTAACTTGGAATAATTTCGGAGTGGTCCGCCACAGCTGGCATCAGAGCCGAAACAGCGCACCGGAGAAAGCAACAGACCTTTAATAAACAATTTTTGAATAAAACTTGCCAACTCGTGCTTCCGACGCGTTTTGCGAAGGAAGGTTATCTTAGGACCGCTAAGGATGTTACCTAGAGCGTGAAGCCTATGTGGGTTAAGGGATCACGATATGATAGGTGGCAAATAGTATATTATACTGACTTCCAGCACATTTCATTCTGTCATTTACTTTACGCAATGGTGGGCGCAAGGTACGGCGATTGCAGTAACGTACCACGGCACTATATGAAAATATAGTGGCGGCACATAGTCAATACGCTGTGATGGCGTATGAAAATAGAATAGGATGGTGGGCGCAAGGTACGGCGATTGCTGTAGCGTACCACGGCATCATATGCAAATATGATGGCGGCACAAAGTCAATACGCTATTTCGGTAGCGTATGAAACTGTCAATATGTTGCTTTGGTGACATATGAACATTGCCCGTTCAATGTTAAACGTTCGGGTGCCACCTCTATAGTGGGTGGTAATGAATGGAGACGCTTTCGTGAGTGCTGGCACGAAAGGTTGATTATACATGCTCTGGAATGAATTTTCTGCAGGTACACTAACCGCGAATCCGTATATTGAAACGGTTAGAGAAGTTCGGCTAGTTAATATAGGGAGAGACGGATATTGCCTAGCCACCGGCACTAACTTCGTAAGCCAAAAGTTTATTGGCATGTGTGTTGGCGAGAACGAATAGGCCGCTCATGCATTGCATCTCGCTGAATTAATATCGACTTTTAACACATGACCAAATTGAACCGCCGTCAAGGAAATTGAAATCACAACCCAAAAATCCTGCTGAGAACAATCTGTATGCACCCTTAATTCGAAACTGAAAACGTCGTCAAATGAGGAAGTGTTAAACATGAAAGTTGTCATAAATATTATAAAATATATGCTGAAGAAATTTCAACGAAAATGGTCCAGTAAAGTTGGAGTTATGCTAAAAATGGTAACCCCCTGTCTGCTGGAAATTTCTGGGGACAGTGAGATAAAAATTGAATTTTTACACCATCCTAACGACAGTTCTGCTCAAACCTCCAAATGAAACTGTTAGAATTACTTAAACAATGTCCTGGCCAAATTTGGGAATTTTTGAGCTTGTAGATTCGAGTTTTGTAATTTTTACTACCCTGCCCGGGAATCTGTTTTTGTTCTTGGCGCTACCCGGTGCTCACCCTTGCCCCTTTTTTCTTTGGTTCAGATGGACGCCCTCGCTGACCTGGCTAGCCACCCCAACGACGTGTCTTTCTCTGATTGCTTGGGATGGGAAGGTTCCCTAGCATCTTGTGGTCGTTCTACAGGCACTTGGCTACCCTACACCGCCGCAGTATGAGAGACTATATCCGCGCACCGAGGTGTGGTTCGTTCCCGTGTGCGGTTGGTGGTACATCGTCACCCCGCCGTGTCCTAGTTCCCCCACCTTGGACGGTGTGAAGTTCATGGACCACCACATGGAGACGACTTGGTGAGCTACTGCCTTGAATGGCATCAGTTCTTTTTGTGCTCAGAACCAGAGCTTGGTAGAGCACCAGTTGCTTGGGCTGTTTTCCACCGACTCAGCCGGATGATCCCCACTGGATGAGGCGCTACCTTAGCTCTCCTTTGAGGATGGCGGAGAACCCCGTCGCTGCAGCCGCTTTCATGATGAGGTGGATACGGGCGTATCACCGTTTGCAGGCACTTCTTGGACGGTCGCAGAGCGAGATGCTCAACATTGCTATGGACATGTCCGCTCGCGCCCGTGACATAGGGGTTGAGAGGACCTCCTTGTCCATTGAGGTGACCACTAGAGATGCCATGATTGCTGACTTGGAGAGGCAATTGAATGACCTCCAGATTGCACACAACAACACCCAGAATGAGTTAGCACAAACTAGAGAGGAGCTTGAGGAGGTACATGGTACCTTGGAGCATGCAAATGCTATGCTTGCCGCCCATGACGCTCAGCACCTTCTTGAGCAAGAAGGAGGGAATGGTGAAGGAGAGGCCCCGATTCCGACATGGACACCGAGGATGACATGCCGTCCCTTCCAGCTCCACCTTCACCTATGGGCAGCAAGGCTACCGCTAACAACCTGGATGATTTTTAGAGTGGTAGTAGCAAGTTTACTCCTCCGCTAGCCTAGATTTTGGCTTCATGTTATAATAGGCTAGATGGAGTTGAGCTTCTCCTTTTATCTTTTGGTGGCAATGTAAATTAATGGTGTGGTTGTGGTGTAAAACTTGATGAAGTGTAATAGCTGTGTTGAAAACATTCTGCAGCTAACCTTGTTTAGTCATTGATGGGTTTTCCATTCATTTCTGGGCTGTGATGTGAACTACAAAGTTGTTTGGAATTTGTCAAACAAAATGATCACCAAATTGCAACCCCATTGGTTAAGCGAAATAAAAATGGCAACCAAAACACTACAGCTCGGCCTGCTGAAAAACAGCAAATGCAGAGTGCTAAAGATTGAATTTTTCGGCTTAGTTCCAGTCCGAATTTGATTCCGAGCCCAACATGAAAGTTGTTAGAGCATAAAATTTCCGAGCTACTGACCGAATGGGAGCATTTGACTTGTTTCCTGTTGGGAGATATGATTTTCTTCCGAACTGCGTGCTGACTTGCCATTCTGCGCGGTACACTTTAATATATTGTCACGTTCTATCTTGTCATTCATTATGCAAGCTTATGGAATGTGGCTAATACAAGTACCTGCTGCAGATGGCAATCACCCGCAGCGGTCACGACGCTAGTGGCTCCAACGCTAACCAGCAGGGGGCCAGAGGGGCAGCAACAGCCACCGCCACCTCCTCCACCGCAGCAACCTCCGACGTGGCAGCAGCTGTATGCCACGCAAACGGAGATTCTCCGGAACCTGCAGCATCAGCAACAGATGATGCAGCAGCAGATGCTTCAGCAGGGAGGTCAACGGGCCCCTCAGCCTCAGGTGGCCAGATACGAGGATTTTCTGGCAACGCACCCGCCGATTTTCTCTCGAGCTGATGAGCCCTTGGAGGCCGACACCTGGATTCGAGCTATCGAGTCCAAGTTCACCATCCTGGCGACGCCTTGCACCTCCAACCGCAAGGTCGTGTTCGCGGCGCAGCAGCTCCGCGGCCCAGCTCTCCTTTGGTTCTACCTGGCCCTGCAGCAGGAGGGTCATGTGGTTGAGTGGGATGAGTTCAAGGCTGCATTCAAGGCTCATCACATTCCGGCCGGTCTGGTAGAAAGGAAGCTGAATGAGTTTTTGGCGCTGACCCAGGGTACCCGTACAGTGCTTCAGTACGCCCAGGCCTTCAATGGTCTGTGCCCCTACGCGGGTCATCACGTTGACTCGGACGAGAAGAAGCTAGAGAGGTTCCGACGTGGCCTTAACACCAAGTTAAAGGCACAGTTGGCCACCACCCGTGCTGCCTCGTACGGCGATCTCGTGAACCTTGCCATCGCCCAGGAAGACGCCAATGTGGTGCACAAGGCGGAAAAGAAGAGGAAGACTCCCGCTGGACCGTCGAGCGCGCAGCCACAGAGGTTCCGCTTGGTTCCCCCGACTGCACCGCAGGGACAGTCCAGGGCACCTCAGGGAGGTGGATGGGTTGCTAGGCCGCCACAGCCTAACGCGCCTCGTTTCCCTCCACGGCCGCAGCAGCAGCAAGCACCAAGGCAAAATGCACAGCAGCCAGCTCGCCCAGGAGCCGGCTATCAGTGCTTCAAGTGTGGAAGTAAAGATCATTTTATCAAGGATTGTCCGCAGAACAAGCAGCAAAACCAGCGCTCGGGAAATCAGCAAGGCAAGGGCAAGCAGCAGCAGCGTGTGCAGGTTCGGCAAGGACGGCTCAACTACACCACCTTGGCCGATCTACCCGAGGGAGCCCCAGACATGACTGGTACCTTCCCTATCTGCACTCAACCTGCTGTGATATTGTTTGATTCCGGGGCAACACATAGTTTTATAAGCACAAGATTTCATGTGAAATGCGGATTAAAATCTTACCATACCAAATCATCATACGTGATATCAACTGCGGGAGGTAAAATTGCATCCAACCAAGTCACCCACAAGGTTCCAATCAGGCTGGGAAGTAAAACATTCCTACTGATTTGATTCTGCTGAGATTGGAAGGAATTGACATTGTGTTAGGAGCCAATTGGATGACTCAACATAAGGTTGTCCTAGATGTTGCGGAACGAGTTGTTGAGATAAACTCGCCTACGCATGGCCCGAGTGTGCTATATCTGCCACAACGGACTTGCGTCGATGCGTGTGCTTATGCAATGGTAGAAACCCAACTAAAGGACATTCCGGTGGTATGTGAGTATGCCGATGTATTTCCGGATGACTTACCTGGGATGCCGCCGGATAGGGACATTGAATTTGTGATTGAACTTCAACCTGGCACAGCACCTATATCAAAGAGACCATATAGAATGCCGCCCAATGAATTGGCTGAATTAAAAATTCAACTCCAAGAATTGCTAGATAAAGGTTTCATTCGTCCAAGTGTATCACCCTGGGGATGTCCCGCTATCTTTGTGAAGAAGAAGGACCATTCCTTGAGGTTGTGTATTGATTACCGGCCTCTCAATGCGGTAACTATTAAGAACAAGTATCCGCTTCCCCGTATTGACATCTTGTTTGACCAACTAGCTGGCGCCAGAATGTTCTCCAAGATTGACCTTCGCTCTGGCTATCACCAAATCAAAATTAGGCCTTGTGACATTCCAAAGACTGCCTTTTCCACACGTTATGGACTTTATGAATTCTTGGTTATGTCTTTTGGACTCACCAATGCCCCGGCCTACTTCATGTATCTCATGAATTCAGTCTTCATGTCAGAACTAGACAAGTTTGTGGTGGTATTCATTGACGACATTCTTATATATTCTAAGAATGAGGAAGAGCATGCCGAGCACCTTCGCATTGTTCTTCAGAGATTGAGAGATCACCAGCTCTACGCCAAGTTCTCCAAGTGTGAATTCTGGCTAGAGAGCGTGAAGTTCTTAGGCCACACGGTTTCCAAGGATGGTATATCCGTGGATCCAACCAAAGTGCAAGAGGTGTTGGATTGGCAACCACCTACTTCTGTCCACGAGATTCGGAGTTTTCTGGGTTTAGCCGGTTATTACCGCCGTTTCATTCCGGACTTCTCTCGGATTGCGAAGCCCATGACCGAACTCTTAAAGAAGGGAGTCAAATTCGAGTGGAATGACAAATGTGATGAAGCTTTCCACACCTTGCGAAGGCATTTAACTTCAGCCCCAGTTTTGGCTCAGCCCGATTGCACCAAGCCCTATGATGTCTATTGCGATGCATCAGGCACCGGCCTTGGCTGTGTTCTCATGCAAGAGAACCGAGTCATTGCTTATGCTTCTCGAGCACTTCGGCCTCATGAGCAAACTACCCCACGCATGATCTTGAGTTAGCAGCGGTTATTCATGCTCTCAAGATGTGGAGACACTATTTGATGGGTGTTCCCTGCAACATATACACAGACCACAAGAGCCTCAAATATGTTTTCACTCAGGCACATTTGAATATGAGACAGCGAAGATGGTTGGAGTTAGCAAAGGACTATGACCTTAGTGTGCATTATCACCCCGGGAAGGCTAATGTAGTTGCGGATGCACTAAGCCGCAAGCCTCGTTGTCATTGTCTTTCCGTGGAGTCCTACGCTGACACCCTGTGTCATGAAATGGCAAAGCTCAACTTGGAGATTGTTCCACACGGGTACTTCAGCCATATTGCAGTGGAACCAACCTTGCACGATCAGATTGTTGTAGCCCAATTAAATGACGCGAGCATTAAAATCCTTAAAAGGAAATTGTCTAAGGAGAAGGTGAAAGAGAAGTACAAGTGTTTCCGGTTTGATGGGCAGGGAGTGATGTGGTTTGGACATCGCCTCGTGGTGCCCAAAAACACGGAACTCCGGAGGAAGATTATGGATGAGGCTCATCTCTCTAAATTTTCTATCCATCCCGGCAGCACCAAAATGTACCAAGATTTGAAACAAGACTTTTGGTGGACTCGAATGAAGCGAGAAATTGCCACGTATGTGTCGGAACGTGACACATGCCAGCGGGTTAAGGCCAGCCACTTGAAGGTAGCAGGCACGCTTCAACCTCTACCTATTCCCTCATGGAAGTGGGAAGATATAAGCATGGACTTCATTGTTGGACTTCCCAGAACCCCGCAGGGGCACGACTCCATTTGGGTAATTGTGGACCGCCTTACCAAGACCGCACATTTTATTCCGGTCAATACCTTTTATAACGCTAAGAAGTACGCGGAGATTTATTTGGAGCGGATCGTTTGTCTACATGGGGTACCCAAGACGGTAATTTCAGATCGTGGTGCTCCGTTCGTAGCACGCTTTTGGGAACAATTGCAATTGTCCCTAGGCACCAAACTGATCCGTAGTTCAGCATATCACCCACAGACCGATGGGCAGACGGAAAGGGTAAATCAAATACTTGAGGATATGCTTCGAGCTTGTGTTATTCATTATGGGAAGAATTGGGAGAAGTGTCTATCTCTGGCCGAATTCTCCTATAACAACAGCTACCAAGCGAGTCTTAAAATGGCACCTTTCGAAGCCTTGTATGGTAGAAGATGTCGGACCCCGTTGTGTTGGTCCCAGGCAGGCGAGAGATATACCTATGGCCCTGACCTTGTGAAGGAGGCAGAAGAAAAGGTTAGGATCATTCGGGAAAATTTGAAGACCGCCCAGTCACGGCAAAAGAGCTACTTTGATCAGCGGCGGAAGCCACTTCAGTTTGAAGTTGGTGATCACGTGTATCCTAAAGTCTCCCCGACCAAGGGTGTGCAAAGATTTGGACTAAAAGGAAAGCTTGCACCTCGTTATATCGGCCCGTATGAAATTACTCAGCAATATGGGCCGGTAGCCTATCAAGTGAAGCTTCCCGAGAAGCTTTCAGCCGTACACGATGTATTCCATGTTTCCCAACTCAAGAGGTGTCTTCGTGTTCCGACCGAAGTTGTTGAACAAGAGGAACTCTCGGTTGAACCGGATCTCTCTTATGATGAGCATCCCATTAAGATCCTCGACGAAAAAGAGAGACAAACACGAAGGAAGGGAGTTAAAATGTACAAAATTCAGTGGAGTCATCACTCCGAAGATGAAGCCACATGGGAAACCGAAGACTATCTAAAGAAGAACTACCCCGACATCCTTTCTTAAGACCAAGGTACCTTTTCCCACCTTGTTCCTAAGTGTAATCGAATCTCGGGACGAGATTCTTTGTAAGGGGGGTAGGCTGTGACATCCCTGATGTAAAAATATTGAAAGTACTTTTAAAACAGGTTAAAAGGGGAAAAAGTGGTGTTGGAACTCAAAATTCATCAAAATTCAAATTTAAATTCAAAAGCAAAGGACCTTGGACACCCAACTGAAATCTCAAGATTTTGGTGCTGAACTTAAAAATCTCGGACCAAAAGAGTAGTTGTCATCACCAACAGCCCTTCACGACAACCTCGCCACGGCGTTTGTTTCGCTTGATGACCCTCGAACCAGTATTGTCCGTGACGATCGAGCTACGTCCGTGACGATCGAGCCCTAAGTATTGTCCGTGACGATCGAGCTATGTCCGTGACGATCGAGCCCTAAGTATTGTCCGTGACGATCGAGCTATGTCCGTGACGATCGAGGCCCTGCAGTCCGTCACGATTCGAGGCCGCACGATAGGACCCTCGAGGCCCCGCAGTCCGTCACGATTCGAGGCCGCACGATAGGACCCTCGAGGCCCCGCAGTCCGTCACGATTCGAGGCCGCACGTTAGGACGCTCGAGGCTCCGCAGCCAAGCTCGAGGACTTACCCTCGAGCGACGTTTCGGCACGCTCGAGGCTTCGCAGCCAAGCTCGAGGGGGGCACTCACCCTCGAGTGGCGTTTCCGACCATTCGAGGCTCGGCAAGCTCGAGCTTGCGGTTCAAGCTCGAAGCGCCGTAGCGCCTGGTCGAAGTGCCTGGTCCAAGCTCGAAAGTTGTGTCCCACACCTTAATCCCCAACTTTTAATTTTACACGTTTCGAAGTTCAGTTCGAATTTTTGGAGAAAGTTCAGCAGGGGCAAAGGAGCTCCAAGGGGCTGCCAGCTCACCCCTGGCGCGCTCTGCTCCGGCCGGAGTCCGGCCGCCACGTGGCCGGCGTGTGGCGGAGACCGCGTCGGGTCGGCCGAGCCGTGGCGGCAGCTAGCTTTTGTCCTCACACGTTTGTCCAAGCCTTCCGTACCGTCACTTCGCGGGCGACGGCGCACTGCTGCCTCGCGCCGCGGAGCGCCATCATGACGAGCTCGCTCGGCACTGGTCGCAGCCGCGCAGCGCCGCCCTGCAGTCGCGATGCTCGCTCGCTACGCGCCAAGGAGCACTGTGGAGGATCCCCAGCGATCACGCCACAATCTTCCTCGCCCAATCGTGTCGCGCGCGCTCTGTTCGAGCTCGGCGCGCATCAATGGCGCGTCACGTCGGCCTTTACTCCGCGCGCACGCTCCCGAGGCATCACGACCCCGCTTTAGCGTGCCCAAGCCTCCCACCGAGTCATTCGCACACTCCACTCACTCGCTCACTTCTCCAGTTCATCTCCTCGCGCTCGCTCCGTCGTCTTCTTCCTCACGCCGCACGGACCGAGCCGAGCTTCGCCGAGACTTTCGTCCTCGTCCCTCCACCATTCTCAAATCCCTCGCACACAGAGCTAGACCACCTTCCTAGTTTCCAATCCCCCACTTCTCGCGAGCTATCCCCAACTCTCCGGCGAGAAATCGGATTTTCCCCAAGTCCGCATTTCCGGCCGCCGGAGCACGCGTACATCGAGCCCCTACTTCGAGCCCTCCCCGAAGCCGACCAAGCATCCCGACAGCTTCCCCGAGTCCTACGGGTGCTCACGGACCCCTTCATTCCCGGCGACAGCCTCCAACCTCGCCGAAATCGAGCCAGCGGCGACCGCCCCGCCACCGCACGTCGCCGGCGTTTTACGAGCCTCTTCCGGCCTCCCAACCGTCATCGTTCGACTCGTGGTAAGCCACTGGTTCTTTCTCCACCTCTCCGACCTCCTTTCACCGCCGTTCGCCCGGCGCAGTGATAGCCAATGGTGGGCAGGGTTCTTCCTCGTTGAGAGCCCAGTTTCGAGCCAGGGTTCTTTCTCGATGAGAACCCAGCCAACGAGAGCCAGTAGTGTTCTTTTCCTATTCGAACAGGGTTCTTTCTCGATAAGAACTCGGTTTCGAGCTTCAGGGTTCTTTTTCCGATAAGAACCCAGACCGCGGGAACCAACAGAGTTCTTTCTGTCGAGAAGAACTCGGTTCTCGAGACCAACCGAGTTCTTTTCCTCGAAAGCAGGAGCTTAGAAGAGAAAAGAGAAACTTTGTTAAAATGTTAAAATAAAAATCACCTAGTGCAGTAACCTCGAATCATGTTTTGGCAGAACGCTTAATTTGTGCATCTCATGTAGAAGGCGCACTCGTTGACGGCTTCTACGACCTCGTCCCCGTCGACGGAGAGGAGAACCTCGAAGGCGGCCGAGCCAGCGTCGACGCAGACAGCCCGGAGCGTAGCAGTCAGCTAGCCCAAGAAGGCAAGCCCCGGAGCATGACCTAACCTTTACCAAATTATGCACTTTGAATTCTCTATGTTTGTGCATTTACGTTTCAAGGAATTGATTGAATACCTTAGCTGCACATTTCCTAGTACCTATGACTTGCAACACTAGTATGAAAGGATCGATAGGGCATTGCTTTAGGTCCGTTACAAGTCGAGTGATTTCCTGTCACTCGCGAGACATAGGAATTGCTTGTCTTTACTTCTGTTGGAATCATAAGGATTGACGGGCGGGATGATAGATGTAGATCTCCCGTCCGTGTATGATAATTGATTAAGGTCGAAATGTGTGGTTGAGTGTGTCAAGTTTTTGAACGTACCACATGCATGCCGATGTATGGGGATCGGTAAGCCCGGTACCAGATTGAAGCAGCTAGGGCCGATAGCCATCTCTCCTTGGAAACTTTGTTTTCCCCTGCCGTACACTTGTGGATATATGCGTGAGACTGTGAGTGAAGCAGTAAACCTTTATCCTAAGGAAATGGACCCGGTTCCGAATTGTGGATCGATGGGAAAGGTTGGGAAATGCTTGTGCCTTTTATAGCAAGCAGAGTATCCGTGTGTGTTGGGTTTCCCCTGGCCAGGTAGCAAAATTCGGTTCGAACTGTCCGCTTCTCGCGGTTAATGAGACTGCTTGACCGCCCTGCTACATTGAGTAACAAGTGGAACTTTGAGATTGATAAACTTGTTGTATGAATTAAATTGTATTGCACCACTTGTATGCTTAGGAAGGATGCTAATCTAGAATGGTTAAATTTACTAGAATATGATGCTAAAACTTGAAAGCAAGGACCTATTTTAGTTGCTTTTTGGCAAACAAACCCACCAGCCAAAAGCCTCTCATGTCTAGATGTCGGTGATGTAGTTTTCACCCGACGGGTAAGCCTTGCTGAGTATTAGTATACTCAGCCTTGCTTGTGGCAATGATTTACAGGTACACCTTTGGATGTCGATGCTTTGTCTTGGCCTACCCAGGTTCCACCTGGCTGGCACATCGAATGGGTTCCGTCCTCTGCCGAGGATCGGGAGGAGTAGCATCGTGGCAGGCTTCAGCACGGTGTTATTTGTATCGTCGTTAGATTATCTTCCGCTGCAATGAAACTTTTATTTTCCGCTGCAAGACTTTGTACTCTGATTTAAATTTGAACTTGGTTTGTAATAACTTGTGATACCTATTTGTGTAAGTTAATTTGTGGAATGTTGTAATCTCTGGAACTCACCTTCGTGTGGGCGTGCTGTTGTTTCGATCGAGAAAAGAACGTGGTTAATCGGGTTTAATCCGACGGCGCTCCAGCTTATTCCGGATTAAGTGCCTGACTACTCGGTTAGTGGTCCCGGGGTACTTAACTTGGAATAATTTCGGAGTGGTCCGCCACAGCGAGTAGATTGGAAGTGTCCGTAGTAAAAAAATCCACACTGAAGTTCGTTGCTCCGAGGCAGTGCATCCAGGCACCGAAACGGATTTGTTTCGCGCCGTTATGCATGCAGAATGTACTGAAACGCTCCTAATCACTCCCAAACATCGCTTTCGGTCCAATGGAGGTTATGGATGTCTTCGTGCGAAAAAAATTCATCTCAAGTTTGGTGGCCGAAACAGTGCATTCAGTACCGAAACACCCATTTTTCTTCGATTTTCGTGCAATAGATATCCAAATGCTCCAAAACACTTCCAAGCATCATTTAGGGCACAAGCGATTGGATTGGAAGTGTCCGTAGCGTAGAGCCCACTCTGAAGTTCATTACTCCGAAGTCGTGCATCGGGGTTCCTAAACGGATCCATTTCGCTCCGTTTTGCATGCAGAAGGTACAGAAACGCTCCAAATCACTCGCAAACAACGTTTTTGGTCCATTGGAGTTTATTGGGTGTGTTCATGTGAAAAATTTATCCGATGTTTGGTCGCTGAAACAGTGCATTCGGGTACCGAAACACCTATTTTGCTTGGATTTTCGTGCAGTATGTATCCAAGTTCTCCAAAATACTCCCAAACATCACTTAGGGCATAAGGGAGTAGATTGGAAGTGTCCATAGTAAAAAACTCCACACTGAAGTTCGTTCCTCCGACGCAGTGCATCCGGGCACCGAAACGGATCTGTTTCGCTCCGTTATGCATGCAGAAGGTACTGAAACGCTCCTAATCACTTACAAACATCGTTTTGGGTCCAATGGAGGTTATGGGTGTCTTCGTGCGAAAAATTCATCTCAACTTTGGTGGCCAAAACAGTGCATTCGTGTACTGAAACACCCATTTTGCTTCGATTTTCGTGCAATAGGTATTCAAATGCTCCAAAATACTTGCAAGGATCATTTAGGGCATAAGCGAGTGGATCGGAAGTGTCCGTCGCGTAGAGCCCACTCTGAAGTTCAATACTCCGAGGTAGTGCATCGGGGTTCCGAAACGGATCCGTTTCGCTCCGTTTTGCATGCAAAAGGTACAAAAACGCTCCAAATCACTCCCAAACATCGTGGTGGGTCCAATGGAGGATATTGGGTGTGTTCATGCGATAAAATTCATCTGAAGTTTGGTGGACGACACAGTGTATTCGGGTACCGAAACACCCGTTTTGCTTTGATATTCGTGCAATAGGTATCCAAATGCTCCAAAAACACTCCCAAACATCATTTAGGGCCTAAGCGAGTAGATTGGAAGTCTCCGTTACCCACGTAGAAGGTTCTGAAACGCTCTAAATCACTCCTAAACATCATTTGGGGTCAAATGGAGGTTATTCGGTGCGCTCGTGCGAAAAAATTCCTATGAAGTTCGGTGGGCGAAACAGTGCATTCGGGTACCGAAACACCTGTTTTGCTTCGATTTTCGTGCATTATGTATCCAAGTGGTCCAAAACACTCCCAATCATCACTTAGGGCCTAAGCGAGTAGATTGGAAGTGTCCGTAGTAAAAAAATCCACACTGAAGTTCGTTGCTCCGAGGCAGTGCATCCAGGCACCGAAACGGATTTGTTTCGCGCCGTTATGCATCCAGAATGTACTGAAACGCTCCTAATCACTCCCAAACATCGTTTTCGGTCCAATGGAGGTTATGGGTGTCTTCGTGCGAAAAAAATTCATCTCAAGTTTGGTGGCCGAAACAGTGCATTCAGTACCGAAACACCCATTTTGCTTCGATTTTCGTGCAATAGATATCCAAATGCTCCAAAACACTTCCAAGCATCATTTAGGGCACAAGCGATTGGATTGGAAGTGTCCGTAGCGTAGAGCCCACTCTGAAGTTCATTACTCCGAAGTATTGCATCGGGGTTCCTAAACGGATCCATTTCGCTCCGTTTTGCATGCAGAAGGTACAGAAACGCTCCAAATCACTCGCAAACAACGTTTCAGTCCATTGGAGGTTATTGGGTGTGTTCGTACGAAAAATTCGACTGATGTCTGGTCGCTGAAATAGTGCATTCGGGTACTGAAACACTCGTTTTGCTTCAATTTTCGCGTAGTGGGTATCCAAATGCTCCAAAATTACTTGTAAAAACTCAGAGCTAGTCCTGATAACCTGATAAAGGTCCACTGAACTGACAAGGTAAGGAACCCAGAGAACAGAGAAAGTGGTAGATGATGTGCACAGGAGATAAGGAACCCAACTATCTTCCCATTAAATACCTTATACCTTAGTCCAATACTAGATGATTGCAGACTTTCATCTACGCTCATCACAATCATTACAATGATCCAAATCACACATAAGCATAATGACAATTCATTCAAGCATTCAAAGACATGGTTCACACAAGACTCGACACTCTTAGACTAGTTTTGGACCCAAAAAACGTTCTATTTGATCTCTATTACAACTTATGGTAATCATTTAGGGTCGATGGTGGTGCGGTAAGCTAGGGTGTTGTATCTAGTCCTTCTGTGTGGTGGCGACTGTGCACCGAACTCTGGGCTGCATGGCGCAGGTCCTTCCAACTAGTGCTGTAGCTCCTCTTTCTTCTCTTATTGTTGCTCTAACTCCACGGACTCGGTCTCTAGCTCCTCGGGGTTCCCTTCTTCGACCTACTGCCTAAGAAGCTCCTCGTAGGCATCCGGGTTGCGTGCCACCAACGGGTACTCATCGATGCGGGGTGGAAGGTAGCCATCAGTGCTCTTGCGGACTATCTATCTCTGTCGAACCATCTATGGAAGTGAAAACTAGAGGAGGGCTAGAAAATTTTCACAAAGGACAGAGGTAGAATAGAACACCATTTTTCAATAGAAACTCAACTCTAGGATGTAAAATAATTTTTAGAGCAAGGATTAAGCAAGTTCTAATCGACCGTTCTATCTAGGCTGCGATCCTACAGTCAGCACGGCTCTGATACCAACATTGTAACACCCAGATTACCAAGAAATCCGAATGCTTCCATATGTGTGCCCAGGATGTCCACAGAACACATATAGATTACAAATATTGAATCACAGAGAACACAATGCTCGAATAAAATAGTTTATATCAGAGTTTAACACAAGACATAGTCTTAAACAAAAAACACAGCGGAAGTCTTAATATTATTTAAACGTCTCATAACTAGTAGAGCCTCAAATCCACAGGGACACCGACTGGTTGAACACAGCTTAGAAGTACGGCAGATCCTCCGGAAACTCAGCAAGCGACTTATCATTCAATGCTCCATCTGTTACCCATCCGGGATTTTGTTGAATAGTTGCAAGTGTAAGTAAACCATCTTACTTAACAAGTATAACACGGGTTATGCAAGAACAAAAGGCTGGACACGGCTGAACTACAGTAGCACTTTTAGTTGTTTCATTTTAGTATCATCTATTTTACTACAAATGAGTAGAATCCCAAGTATAAACCCATTAATAAGGTATAAGTGATTATAGAACAAACCAACATCAATCACTAACTTCATCTTCCAATAAAAAGGATCCAGGCCGCTCGTGTCCGTGAGCACGGCTATCATGATAGATCAACACTCTGCAGAGGTTTCGCCCTTTACCCGCCGGTCACATAAATCCAAAAGAACTTATGTTACGAGGACTTTCACAAAACACCCTAACAAGCACAGTAGCCGTTTTGGTTCAACATAGGCAGCATAACCCGAGGCATCGAGTTTGACGTACGCTCAGGGCGCAACGTGAGGGGGTCAATGGCGTCCAGAGCGAGAGCGCAATCATCGCAACGTGTGAAGCTGTCGTACATCGGGCGCTTACATCACGGGACTTTGCCTAACGAGACATAGCCAACGGATAGAACCGTCCTCGATGGATCAAACTATTCTCTCACGAATGTTCCCCACATACGCCTTTCGGTAACCACTGGCAAGCTAGAGACGTACAAGCTAATCATCCAAGACCAGAGCCATTATAGTTCCAACGGCGGCGAACAGGTTCCTGGGTTGTCGCTTTAAGAACCGGACCTTATGGAGAGACATTAGAACAAAGCACGAAGCACATGCTCTAATTCCCTAGACCAAACCTTATAGAGACACTAGAACAAAGCACACAGCACATGCTCTAGTTCCCCGAACCATGTTGCTAAAAAGCATCTTTTAACCATCATTGAAGTGAACCATTAGTTCAATATTGACATTAAAAATAAATGTTGGTTGCAGCGCGTAGCATAGTCTAACCATAATGCATAAAACCCCGGGTAACAAGGAATAAGGTAAATACTAGGAACATCCTTAGTGGTTAACAGTATTAGACACATGCATATGACTTATGTGATTAATCGGTGTATAGGTAACAAGGATGGTCCGTGTTATACTTGCCTTCCTTAGAGAATTGCTGCTGCACCTGCTCTTCGGGTACGGGATCGTCGGCGAACTCGAACGGCTCGGCCACTACTCACATCGATCACCACACAAGCATCCACACGTACATGCAAACAAGATATTTAATTAGAAAAGTACACCAAACATAAAAAAAATATGAAAAGAAGGCTTTAGAGTTATCTACGCTTCACTACGAACACATGAGCGCGAAAATCACTCAAATCGGAGTTAAAACGAAGAAACTACGCTTAAAACGGGCTCTAGGGGCTTGCTGGTAAAGGTTTTAGGCTTCCAGGGGTGTTTTTGAAAGAAACCAGGGACCTAAAACAAAATTTCGTATAAAACCCCGAGGGCTAACGAGTAAAAACGACTTCTAGGACGGCGGGCACTATTTTTCAAAAGAGCAGGGGCTAAACCGAAAGAAAAAGGACTTGGTTGTAAATACTTTTGAACTGCGCTGGACCGCGGGTTGATTTCCAGAAAACAGAGGGGCTCTTTTGCAAAACAGCCACGGCGACGGCTGGATGCTGACGTGGGCTGACGTCACGGTCTTCTGTGCTGTGGACCGGCCGTGAACCGCGGTCCATGGGTTCACGGTCAACCGGACCCGGTTTAGATCTGGACCGTCGGTTTCGAATCTAACGGCTCAGATCAGATCTAGCGCGGGGTTACCGGAGCGCGGCGGCGCCGCCCGCGGCCGCGGCGGGGCCTCGCCGGAATCGAGCGCCCACGGCGCTACAGAGCTCCAAAGCTCGCCGCGATGGGACCTAGAGGTAGAGGAGACGACGACGAACTCGTTTTGGGGGTTCTACGCGAGGATTACGCGGCGGTGGGGGCTGGTGACGAGCGGCGGCAGGTTGGGAACTCCGGCGAGGTCGCGCGTGGGAGAGAGCAGGAGGAAGAGGGGTAAAGGGGCTCGGCGTGTTCCTCTGCTTACCCCGAAGCTCCGCAGCTGGTTCTCGTCGTCAATGAGGCGGCGAGGCGATGGATTGGTGGCGGCGGCGGCTCGGCTAGGGTTCGACGGCGGCGCTACGAGTTTGGAGGCGGCTAGGGCTAGGGGTTCGAGGCAGAGGGGGTTGGCGGCAGCTTTATAAGGGCGGTGGAGACCCCCTTGGCGTGCGCGCCAAGCCGAGGAGGCGTGCGCGAGGCGGACTCGGCGGCAGCGGGGATCGGGGAGGAGTTCCGGTCGCGCACGACGCGAGGTGGAAGACAGAACTGACAGGTGGGGCCCACTGGTCAGTCGCTGTGAAGGAGAAGTGCGGGCGCGCTGCGCATCGGGCTGAGCTGCTTCTGGGCCGCGCGAAAAGAGAAGAAGAGTTGGGCTGCTGGGCTGAAAAGGCGAAAGAAAAAGAGAGAGAAAAAGAAAAGGTTTTCCTTTTATTCAAACACTCATTTGAATTCAAATTCAAATTTGAATTCAACAATCAAAAATAAATGCACCAGCATGAATGCAACAAAAATGTTTCTATACCCTATATTTGCTTTTAACTATTCAAAAATTTTATTTTCCTACATTATTTATGAGCACTTGAATATAAAAAGCCAATTAATTACTAAATTTTAAATAGGGTATTTTTAGGGTGTTACATACTCCGAGGCAATGCATCCGGGCACTGAAACGGACCTCTTTCTCTCCCTTTCGCATGAAGAATGTACCAAAACACTCTAAGTCACTCCCAAGCATCATTTTGGATCCACTGGAGGATATTGGGTGCGTTCGTGCAAAAAAAGTCATCTGATGTTTGGTGGCCGAAAGCGTACATTCGGGTACCAAATCACCCATTTGGTTTGATTTTCACGCAGTAGGTATCCAAATGCTCCAAAAACACTACCAAACATCATTTAGGTACTAAGCGAGTACATTGGAAGTGTCTGTAGCGAAAAGTTTGTTACTCCGAAGCACTGCATCCGGGCACCGAAGCAGACACGGTTCGCTCCGTTTTACATGTAGAAGGTTCCGAAACGCTCCAAATCACTCCCAAACATCGTTTGAGGTCCAGTGGAGGTTATTGGGTACGTTTGTGCGAAAAAATTCATTTGAAGTTCGGTGGCCGAAAGAGTGTATTCGGGAACAGAAACACCCGTTTTGCTTCGATTTTTGTGCATTCGGTATCCAAATGCTCCAAAACACTCCCAAATATCATTTAGTGCCTAAGCAAGTAGATTGGAAGTGTCTGTAGCGAAACACCTACTCTCCAGTTCGTTACTTCGAGGCAGTGCATCAAGACACCGAAATGGAACCATTTCGCTCCGCTACGCATGCAGAAGGAACAGAAACGATCCAAATCACTGCCAAACATCGTGTTGGGTCCAATGGAGGATATTGGGTGTGTTCACACGATATAATTCATCTGAAGTTTGGTGGACGAAACAGTGCATTCGGGTACTGAAACACCCGTTTTGCTTCGATATTTGTGCAATAGGTATCTAAATGCTCCAAAAACACTCCCAAACATCATTTAGGGGCTAAGAGAGTAGATTGGAAGTCTCCGTTATGCACGTAGAAGGTACCATAACGCTCCAAATCACTCCCAAACATCGTTTGGGGTCCAATGGAGGTTATTCGGTGCGCTCGTGCGAAAAAATTCATGTGAAGTTCGGTGGGCGAAACAATTTTTATCTGCGGCTAGGATTAGGGTTCACGACTGAGCCATCAGATCAGCGATGAACGGCGAAAATAGTTGGGTCCTTTGGGACGAAACAGGCCCTATATCATTCCATCTCTGTTTAACGTTTTTCTTTTTCTTTTTCATTTAACTGCACCATGTGAAGTAACACACAAAATTAAATATCTTATATGCACCAATATATTTTTATATGTAATATATTACATATAAATTGTCTTTGCTGAAGTTTTAAAATTTTTGGAATTGCTTTACTATTTTTTATATGTTAAATGAACTACAAGTGCATATCACGAGATACAAAAAAGAAAAAGTATATTTAAGCTCATGTGTTCCATTAATTCAAAACTGAACTACAAGTGCATATAATGAGATACAAAAAATTATAGAAAAAGTATATTTAAGCTCATGTGTTCCATTATAGTCCATTTCCTAGATATCGATGAAAAATTACAATTTTTTTAAATGGAAAACTAAAACTTCTATCTCTAAATTACCATATAATAATTATTATACTATCTAAATATGGCAAGAAAAATCTACAAATCGACACGACAACATATATCTGGTCTATAATCTTGCCATACACAAAAATAAATGATTATAGCAATGTGGTACCATACATTGTTCCCAAATGCATACATCTCTTACATAAGTTTCGTACAACTCAAGTCAAAGTTGAAGATTTTGAATACCTCACGACATTTACGAACTCGTATGCACCTCAAAATCAAATATAATCACGTTCCCAATATAACAATATAGAATACGAACATATATACATAAGCATTTCTTATGAAAACGTAACACCCTAAATTTCGTCATTTAATAGATATGAAGATTTATGAATTTGTTTTATTTGAAACTCAAACTAATTTCATAGGAGTTGTTGTCCTTGCTAGGCATTTAAATCATTTTAAGAGTAAGAACTACAATTTAATACAGATCCATATTTGAAGTGATGCATTCATGTTGAAGTGCATCATTTTTTTAATGTGTTTAGTTTCTGACAAATTGTTCATAAGAAATTTTCCAGCTTTTTCTTATTATTTCTAAATTCCACACCAGGAGAGCTTCAAATATTTTATTTGATTAATCATTCCCAACTCTACTTTTGCTGCGTGTGTCTTAAATCTTTTTGAGCTTGCTATTTTCTTTTCCCTCGAATCAAAGCCCAGCGATTAGCTTCTATAGCAGGCCAAAATTCCCTTTCATCGACATATGCCCATCACACGCATCTGGACAGCCCAGATCAAACCCGAACCCGATCCACCGTGGACCCGTGGACCACGGTCTACGGCCGGTCCATGGCACAGTGGACCATAAAGTCAGCCGACGTCAGCCATCAGCCGCCGCCCTGGCAGTTTTGCAAATAAGCCCCTGCCTTTTACAAAAATCAACCCGTTTCTTCTATTCCAGTCCAGTTCAGTTCAAAAATAATTAGATTTAGATCCTGTTTCTTCTATTCCAGCCCCTGACCTTTTGGAAAATAGAACCCGCCGTCCTGTCCGGTCTTTTTACTCAAAAGTCATTCTGCTTTTATACGAAATTATATTTTAGGTCCCTGGTTTCTTTCAAAAACACCCCTGGAAGCCTAAAACTCTAGCCAGCAAGCCCCTAGAGCGTGTTTTAAGCGTAGTTTCTTCGTTTTAACTCCGATTTGAGTGATTTTCGCGCTCACATGTTCGTAGTAAAGCGTACAGTAACTCTAAAGCCTTCTTTTCATCAATTTTTTTATGTTTAGTGTACTGTTTTAATTAAATACCTTGCTTGCATGTATGTGTGGATGCTTGTGTGGTGATCGATGTGAGTAGTTGACGAGCCGTTCGAGTTCGCCGACGATCCCGTTTCCGAAGAGCAGGTGCAGCAGCAGTTCACAGAGGAAGGCAAGTATAACACGGACAATCCTTGTTACCCATACACCCTTTTAATCATATGTTCATATGCATGTGTCCAATATTGCTATACATTAAGGTTGTTCCTAGTCTTTACCTTACTCCTTGTTTATCCGGGTTATATGCATGATGGTTAGTATTTGCTACGCGCCATGACCAACATTTATTTAGTTGTTAATATTGAATTAATGGTTCACTTTAATGATGGTTAAAAGATGCTTTTTAGCAACATGGTTTGGGGAGCTAGAGCATGTGCTTCGTGCTTTGTTCTAGTGTCTCTATAAGGTTTGGTCTAGAGAATTAGAGCATGTGCTTCGTGCTTTGTTCTAATGCCTCTCTGTAAGGTCCGGTTCTTAAAGCGGCAACCCAGGAACTTGTTCGCCGCCGTTGGAACTAGAATGGCTCTTGTCTTGGATAATTAGCTTGTACGTCGCTAGCTTGCCAGTGGTTACCGAAAGGCGTATGTGGGGAACATTCGTGAGAGTATAGTTTGATCCATCGAGGACGGATTTATCCGTTTGCTATGTCTCGTTAGGCAAAGTCCCGTGATGTAAGCGCCCGACGTACGACAGCTTCACATGTTGCGATGATTGTGCTCACTCTGGACGCCATTGACCCCCTCACGTTGCGCCCTGAGCGTACGTCAATCTCGATGCCTTGGGTTATGTTGCCTATGTTGAACCAAAACGTCTACTGTGCTTGTTAGAGTGTATTGTGAAAGTCCTCGTAGCATAAGTTCTTTTGGATTTATGTGACCAGCGGGTAAAGGGTGAAACCTCTGCAGAGTGTTGATCTATCATGATAGCCATGCTCACGGATACGAGCGGCCAGGATCTTTTTTGATTAGAAGATGATGTTAGTGGTTGATGTTGGTTTATTCAATAATTACTTACCCATTGCTATTAATGGAATCATACTTGGGATCTACTCATTTGTAGTAAATTGGATGATACTAAAATGAAACTACTAAAAGTGCTAAAGCAGTTTAACCGTGTCAAGCCTTTTGTTCATGCATAACCCATGTTATACTTGTTAAGTAAGATGATTTACTTACACATGCAACTATTCAACAAAACCCCAGATGGGTAACAGATGGAGCATAGAATGATCAGTCACTTGCTGAGTTTCCAAAGAATCTGCCGTACTTCTAGCTGTGTTCAACCGGTCGGTGTCCCTGTGGACTTGAGGCTCTACTTAGTTGATAAACGTTATTAAATAATAAGACTTCCACTATGTTATTTGTTTAAGACTATGTCTTGTATTAAACTCTGATGTAAACTATTTTATTTCGAGCATTGTGTTCTTTATGACTCATATTTGTAATCTGTATGTGTTCTGTGGACATCTTGGGCACACATATGGAAGCATTCAGATTTCTTGGAAATCTGGGTGTTTCAAAGTTGGTATCCGAGCCGTGCTGACTGTAGGATCACAGCCTGGATAGAACAGTCGATTAGATTTTGCTTAATCCTTGCTCTTTTGTTATCTTCTACCTTTGAGTTGAGTTTCTATTGAAAAAATGGTGTTCTATCCTACCTCTGTCCATTGTGAAAAAGTTTCTAACTTTTGTTTACTCTTTCATCTTAATGCTATAGATGGCTTGCACGTACCAGACAGTCCGCGAGAGCACCTGTGGTTACCTTCCACCCCGCATCGCTGAGTACCCGTTGGTGGCACGCAACCTGGATGCCCACCAGGATTGGGAAGACAGGCGCAATCAAGAAGAGCACCAGAGGCAGCAGGCTAAAGAAGAGCTACAGCAGGAGTCCGAAGAGGAGGATCCCGAGGAGCTAGAGCCCGAATCCTTAGAGTCAGAGCAACAACAAGAGGAGCCAGCATACCAGCAGATGGATGCCACAGGAAGTGGCGCTGAGGAAGATGCCAATGCTAATGCAGGAGATCCATCAGATGATGAGGAAGAGCCCCATACTCCCCCACCTCCGTCACCACCTCAGCTAGCTCCAGGAGCGGCCCGATGGATTGTCTACGACTTCATCCGAGATGGGGGCGACAACTTCTATCACCGCAGGATTCTCAGAGTGCTTCGTAACCACTACGGCCTTGGAAATGTCGGAGTTGAGTACCACAGTGGGTGGTGGACGCATCTCTTTTACCGCAACTTCTAGAGGGCCTCGGTGCATGTGAGGGTGACCGATCAATGGGCAAGGGCAGCTCGCGAGATATCAGTTCACTTTGCTATTACTGACCGGGATTCTCAAGAGGCAGGGATCGCTGATGCCGCTTGCCAAGCCTACTATGTCTACCGCCAGAAGTTCTTCGTAGAGATCGATGATGAACCAGAGATTGGTACCCACGCCGGTGGAGTGGTTCAACAGCTTGCACCATCGCATCTACTGCTAACGTTCAGGACCCCCAGCTTGCTTCTACAGTGGCGCTTGTGGCTACTCTCAACACAGAACTGGATGTTGTGTCAGATCAAAACCTCATGCTAAGGAAGAAGCTCTCCGCCGTGCAACAGAAGATGAGGAGTTGCAGCACCATTTGGGAGAACCTGTGCTCCGCAACCCAGAGTACCATGGAAAGTCACCACCACGCAGGAGCCGTGCTACAACTCTCCCACCACCTTCACCACCGTCGACCCCCAGATGCTTCTATGAAGTTGTAATAGGGATCAAGTAGTACGTTTTGAGTAAAAGAAGAAGATTCGAGTCTTAGTGTGTCGAGTCATGTGTGAACTATGTCTTTAAATGCTTGAATGAATTGTCATTGTGCTTATGAGTGATTTGGATCTTTTGTAATGATTGTGATGAGCGCGGATGAAAGTCTGCAATCGCCTAGTATTGGATTAAGGTATAAGGATTTTAATGAATAAATAGTTGGGTTCCTTGTCTCCTGTGCACACCACCTACCTTTCTCTCTGTTATCTGGGTTCCTTATCTTGTCAGTTTAGTTGATCTTTCTTAGTTCTTTGGGACTAGCTCTGAGTTTTGTGAGAAGTTATGCCGGGGACAATAAGGGGGGTAGAACTTATAGCACACCCGATAGTCTTGAGTTCCAATGGATGACTCCAGCAGTATCAGTTGTATTTTGGCTGAAGAAAGTATCATTCTTGGGCCATGTGTTGTCAAATGGAGGTGTAGCAGTTGATCCGAAGAAGGTTGAAGATGTTCTCAATTGGGTGCCACCACAGAATGATAGTTAAATCCAAAGTTTTCTCGGAATGGCACGATATTACCGGCATTTTATCGAGGGATTCTCCAAGATTTTTAGGCCCCTGACGTCATTATTGGAGAAGGATTCCAAGTTTGTTTGGATAGAGGAGTGTCAAACTAGTTTTGAGGAGTTGAAGAAAACATTAATCACTGCACCAGTACTGGTATTGCCTAATGTCACCAAGAATTTCTTGGTCTATTGCGATACGTATATGCAAGGTTGAGTGGCATCGTCATTCAGAGGATGAAGCAACTTGGGAAAGCGAGGATGATCTCAAGGCAGAGTATCCACATCTCTTCCAGTCCACGTCCGAATCTCGAGGACGAGATTCATCTTAAGGGGGTTAGATTTGTAACACCCTAAATTTCGTCACTTAATAGATAAGTATCTCTGAATATTTATGAATTTGTTTTATTTGAAACTCAAACTAATTTCATAGGAGTTGTTGTCCTTGCTAGGCATTTAAATCATTTTAAGAGAGAACTACAATTTAATATAGATCCATATTTGAAGTGATGCATTCATGTTGAAGTGCATCTTGTGTTTTATGAGTGTAGCTGTTTTTTTTAATGTGTTTAGTTTCTCACAAATTGTTCATAAGAATTTTTCTAGATTTTTTTATTATTTCTAAAATCCTCACCACGAGAGCTTCAAATATTTTATTTGATTAATCATTCCCAACTCTACTTTTGCTCTGTGTCTCTTAATCTTTTTGAGCTTGCTATTTTCTTTTCCCTTGAATCAACGCCCAGCGATTAGCTTCTATAGCAGGCCAAAATTCCCTTCATCGACATATGCCCATCACACGCATCTGGACAGCCCAGATCAAACCCGAACCCGATCCACCGTGGACCCGTGGACCGTGGTCTACAGCCGGTCCACGGCACAGTGGGCCATGAAGTCAGCCGACGTCAGCCATCAGCCGCCACCCTGGCAGTTTTGCAAATAAGACCCTGCCTTTTACAAAACTCAACTCGCAGTACAGTCCAGTTAGAAAATAATTGGATTTAGGCCCTGTTTCTTCTACTCCAGCCCCTGACCTTTTGGAAAATAGAACCCGCCGTCCTGTCCGGTCTTTTTACTCAAAAGTCATTCTGTTTTTATACGAAATTATATTTTAGGTCCCTGGTTTCTTTCAAAAACACCCCTGGTTTCTTTCATACTTGGGTTCTACTCATTTGTAGTAAATTGGATGATACTAAAATGAAACTACTAAAAGTGCTAATGCAGTTTAACCGTGTCAAGCCTTTTGTTCTTGCATAACCCGTGTTATACATGTTAAGTAAGATGGTTTACTTACACTTGCAACTATTCAACAAAATCTCGGATGGGTAACAGATGGAGCATTGAATGATCAGTCACTTGCTGAGTTTCCGGAGGATCTGCCGTACTTCCAGCTGTGCTCAACCAGTCGGTGTCCCTATGGACTTGAGGCTCTACTTAGTTGATAAATGTTTAATAATAATAAGACTTCCACTGTGTTATTTGTTTAAAACTATGTCTTGTGTTAAACTCTGATGTAAACTATTTTATTTCGAGCATTGTGTTCTATGTGACCCATATTTGTAATTTGTATGTGTTCTGTGGACATCTTAGGCACACATATGGAAGCATTCGGATTTCTTAGAAATCTGGGTGTTACAGAAAACATGTTTTTTTCTCCGTTAAAGTGGAAGAAAATAGACCATATAAAAACAAACCCAACGAACGAAAATTAACATTGAAAATGCAATTAACTGAAATATTGTGATTTTAGAAAAAAAAAGAAAAAAGAATCATCAAATTTGGAGTATGTATAATGGAGAACGACCAATTACAAATTTTAATTACAGATTAAAAGATGAAAGATGAGGCACACATGTGTTCTTCATCTCAATCCACATTGTGGGCACCACGTGTCAGCGACTATAGTACTCATCCGGGTTTTACTAGGCCGGCCCATGAGTAAGCCTGGTACTCGCGGGCGCGAAAAGGCCAAAAGGTTGGGCCTACGGCCCAAGAGGGAGAGAGAAGGGAGGCTAAAGTAATAGAATGATAAATGGGCCAAAGCCTGGATTACTAATGCTGGGCTGGCCAGAGGAATGAGCCAAATTAGCCAATTCTTTAGTCGGGAGGATGTTGACGGCCATTATGACACCTTGTCACCGTCAACATTTTGGATAAAATGAGAACTTTGCACAATGTTCCATGTATATTTTGCTTATATTTAACAAATTCCACAAGTTTTGGTGAAGTTGTGAATGCAGGGACATGTGGCAGAAAATAGGACAAAAACAGGCAAAAAGCCTGGCTGACCGGCCAAGTCCTGACCGGCCGGCCAGACATCTCGGCCAAATGACAAGTCACTGATCCAGGAGCAAATTAGCACACATGCAAAGCATCCAAGCCATTCATCGAATGACGGTTTGATCAAAGGGCCCGAAAGGCACATCACATGGATTAGAGGCCCACTTGCATGCCTTAACTGCCAGGCAGTTAATAACCATCATAACTACCGACACCAGGAGGCAATCCAGAGCGTTGCTGCGAAAGGCGGTGCCAGATGGCGACCAACCCTGGCCGATCGGCCAGGAACCGGCCGAACGGCCGGCCACCGATTCCGTTCAAGGCGCTCTTCTAAGGACGGTTGCATGCTGAGCTAACTTAACCGCCAAGATGCTCAACCGACCTGCTCAAGCTATAAAAGGAGGCCTCCACTTCACTTCTCAACACACACCAAGAAGGAGCTTCTCTACTTTTTGTATTTTCTAGAGTAGATTAGAGTTGGGAGTTAGAGTTGAGTCGAGCTTGTCTCGAGGTTCCAGAGTCTCTCGGAGATCGGGTAAAGTTCTTGTATCTTTTCTTTATACTTCGAATATTTCCTTTATCAATATAGTTATCTTCTTTACTTTATCGGTTAAGCTTTCCTTTCCTGCTTTCCTTAGTTTATCTAGGAAAGTAGTGTGATCCTTTCATAACCTTTAGATTCAGTTAGAGTCTAGTTAGTTTGTGAGGCTTTTACCTTACGGGTTTCTCGCCCGGACTAGGAGATTTAGTCGTCTCCTAGGTAGAGGGGGGTTTCTTGTGAAGGCCTCACAAGAAATCCTAGCATCGAACCCAGACGTGGTGTTTGGTTAGGTGTTAGCTAGAATTGTGTTCCACCCCACGGAAAGAGTGTGGTAGGCAGCAAGTGGTGACAGCCTTGTCTGTCCTTTGTGCGACCACAACGTTCGGGTCTTTTCATAGCAGTAGTTGCAGGTTGCCGTTAGGTCCCCCTTCTATCCCGTCTGGACCTTTCCTCTTCCAGCCACCGAATTAAGCTCTTTTCCCTGACAGCTAAGTAGAGTTCTAGTCTAGATCTTTAGACGCTTTCTGATAAGTTTAGGAGTGTCTTAGGAATCCTTTCTCACTCGTTGCTCTCCCAGCTTCTTTTCTATCTCTAAGTGTAGAAGTCTCCTGTGTCGCTGGTCATTTTGACCTTCTATCTAGCTTACCTTTTAGATAAGCTAAGTCATTTAGGGTAGCCACCTATCATATCTTTGCGCCCTAGTTATCTCACCTAAGATAGTTGGTGTATATTTCTAGAATGTGTTCCTGGTATAATTTCTCAATATCACTTTAACCAAAGAGCTTCCCCGAGGAAATTTACGATACCCTGGAATACTCCAAGGTGAAGTGCTACACGGTCATTCTGTGCACTTGCAGAATATTTTATTCTATAGGGCAAGAGTTTCCCACTGGTTTTCTAACGGCACAATTCCAGTGACGTTAAGAAGTGCCAACAAGCATTTCTGGCGCCGTTGCCGGAGGAGCAAATGGCTAAAGTATATTGTTGAATTAAATTTTGGAAGACATTTCTAGTCTTATCACCGCTACTCTTAGTGGGCTTACCACTGCTCTCTTTGTCTTTGTGATTATTTTGCAGAGCAGTGCAAGACCGGTTTCGACCTACCTTCAAACTTTGATCCTAATCCAGAGCGTATTGGATGGGTCGTGAGACGCAGAGTCATCCCACCCTAGAGAAAGCTCAGTGACAGTCACAGTTGCTCAGCTCCACCACCAAACCCTATGGCTCCCACCAAGACCCTCCGTCAGTTCTCTGCCCCATCAAGCAGCAGCTTTCCAGGCCTTGAGGATAATGAGTACCAAGGTGGAAATGGTTTCGAATTGAAGACTGGCCTCATCAACATGGTTCAGGCCAATCAATTCTGTGGGAAGGTGCCAGAGGACGCCAACGTTCACCTTCAAACGTTCCTTGAAGTGAGTAGCACCATCGATCCCAAAGGTTCTACTATGGATTCTATTCGGTTGCGTTTGTTTCCGTTTTCGCTACTTGGGAAGGCGAAATTATGGTTCTACACCAGCAAGGCCTCCTTCAATAATGTTTGGTAGACCTGCGCCGACGCATTTCTGACCAAATATTTTCCGGTGAGCAAAACCAATGTTTACCGAGGGAAGATATCAGGTTTCCAGCAACAGGAAGATGAAACTGTTTCGAATGCTTGGGAGCATCTACAAGAGTATATTGCAGCATGCCCATATCATGGCCTGGAAGAATGGCTGGTCACCCAGAGTTACTTCCACGGGTTGAACCAGAGATCTCAAGAACATCTTGATGCAGCAGGAGGAGGATCATTTCTCTCGCTGGAAGTGCCAGGAGCAAAGGCTCTAATGGAGAAAATCGCCTCCAACCAAAGTTGGAAGGGAGATAGGCAGTCAGCCCGTACCAGAGGAGTTCATCAAGTCGACTCCATCGACATGCTGGCCGCTAAGATGGACATTCTTATGAAGAAGTTGGAATCTCCTACCCAGGAGATGGCGCAGATTGCGGGTTCACGAATCACATGTGAGACATGTGGTGACACCGGACACTCGGGCTACAGTTGCCCGAGCACTCAAGAGGAAGCGAACTTCATCTGGAATGGGAATCCCAATGCAGGCTTCCGCCCCCAGCAAGGTTGGAACTCCAAGCCCAACCTCCCCTTCGGCCAACAGCAAGGTAATTCATTCTACAACAGTTTCTTGCTACTGATAAAGTCTTAGAGTCTATGGCCACCCAAATGGAGGGATTTAATTCTGTTGTTAAAAACCAATTGAGTTTTAATAAAATGATGGAAACTCAAATTGCTCAATTGGCTGCATCTTGTCCTAATGCTAATGTGGGAAAACTTCCTGGGCAACCGGAAGCACCCCATAAAGAAAGTGTTAGTGCTGTTACCACGCGGACTGGAAAGTCCACGCGGGATCCATCTCCACCTAAAGATGCAGGTACTCAGCGGGAAGCCGTACCCGCTAGGAATAATAAGCCAGAAGCCGAGGAAGAGGAGGGCAAGGAACCAACCGAAGCTACCCAGGAAGAGACCAGTGAAGCCCCACGGGCTTCAAAGGAGTACTATGACACGACTGCCTTACCGTTTCCGGAACGGAGAAGAAAGCCGATGGCCGACGAACAATTCGTCAAATTCATCGAGGTAATTAAGAAGCTTTATGTCAATATACCACTTCTTGACGCTATGCAGGTACCCACCTACGCAAAATACCTAAAGGACACTCTTGGGAGCAAGAGATCCTTGCCTGCCACTGAGATGGTACGCCTGACGGAAGAATGTAGCTCAGCTATACTCGATCCTCTCCCTAAGAAAAAGAAGGATCCAGGACACCCCACTATCTCATGCTCGATCGGGAACCAACACTTCAACTTGCCTTGTGCGACTTGGGAGCAAGTGTCAGCGTCATGCCCAAGGTAGTTTATGATAAACTTAACCATCATGCGCTTGCTCCTACTGCCATGTGTTTGCAGCTGGCGGATCAATCGATTCGCTACCCAGCGGGAATTGCGGAGGATATCCCAGTCAAGATTCGGGACTTCTTCGTTCCCGTAGACTTCGTCGTTCTCGACATGGAAGTTGACACCAAGACGCCTCTCATATTGGGAAGACCATTCTTGAGCACTGCAAGAGCAAACATCGATGTTGGGGCTGGAGAAATCTTGCTCAACATCAATGGCCAGAAGGTGAAATTCACCTTTAAGCCAAAGGTGGAACAATGTGCGCACGGAAGCCATCCAAGAGAGGGCGAGAAATCCATCAATCCTGACCATGGATGAAATAATCATGACGCTTGAGGCGTTACTATTATACAAAGCCATCAAAAGCCACAATCGGAAACAAGAAATACGAAGGATCCAACGCAAGAAAGCTCTGGAGTCAGAACAAGAAGACAAGGTCGATCCACCTCCGATCATCCGAAATGAATGGCGGAAGAAGACACCACTTTCTGAACCATCAGGAGGTGAGAATCCACCTACTGAGTCATCAGGAGGTGATCAAGCTCAACAGCTTACAGGTCCTGCTCAGGACAGGAAAGACGAGCCCTCGCCATAAGGTATGTGGCAGTTATCCATTCATGCATTCGCATATAGGATAGTTTATTTTTGTGCATTTACTTTCCCTTTTCATTCACTCATGGCATATTTAAATTCTTGCAAATTTATCTTGTGCATTATTTCCTTTGATTCACTGCATATAAAAAAAATGGCCAAGTCACTTGGCCGATCGGCCACAACCTGGCCGGCCGGCACCACCTGTCGGCCACAGAGGCGCTACCCAAGCGCAGTGGAGCACTAACATGCAGGGATCAGAGTCAGAGAAGAAATCATGAGCCACGTGAAGACAAGGAGCCGATCGGCTCCACTCCGGGCGGCCAGCTTGCTCTCGGCCGCTCGCGTCCCGTCATCACCAACCGCGCCACAACAAGGAAAAGGCCTACGCCTAGGCCGTCGCCGTGGCCAAGCCGCCGCCGTTCATCGGCCGGCCGGCCGGGCCCTGGCCGGCCGGCCACCCACCGACGCCCGCCTATAAAAGCCGGCGCCGAGGTCTCCTTTAGGCACACCAAAGTGTAGGTGCACACTCATCTTCCTTGCTCTGTGCTCTTTTCCTCTCGTTTGCTCTAATCTCCTTGCTAGTTTAATTAGCCATTAATTAAGCTAAGTGCAAGAGCTAAAAAAATATCAAGAAAATTCTGTGTGGGTGGTTCACATACACCCCAAAAATATTTTCCTTTTTTCTTTCGTTGGAATAATATTGGTTTTCAAGACAAGAACGTTTGGTGGAGGTTAATCCCCCACAAGGACGACTAACCGCTAACCCCCTGATATATTTTCCCTCGGGTATTGTGGGCACTAACCTTGCAGCAAGCATCATGTTGCATGGAGCAAAGAGCGCAGCCGGCAAGCTCAAGAAGAAGCTGACTCCATCAAGCTCACGTCACTCGCACAACTCTGCCTCTTCTCGGGATAATATGTCGGTGGACATGCCTGTCCGCCGCAATGTCCTGTATGAAGATGAAGAAGAAGTGTCGACACCACCACAAGGTCCCTTCCGTATTCTAGTTCTTGTCGCGATTGATCAAATCGTGCCACAAACCAAATACGAGAGGAGTGCGCTGGAGTTGTTGAAGAATCGCAACTTTGCACATGTTACTGTCTTCAGCCCTCTCCTTCTCATCAAGACGGACTTGGGACATGACATGAATCGCGCATTCAAGCATGCAGGTTGGGAGAACTTCCACACCATCACGGAATCAGGTTCGAGTCTTCTCACTATTGAATTTCTGATGAGTTTGAATATCGAAACTACCCCAAAAGAAACTATCATTCGATTTTGATTTTTCAATGAGGATTTTATTTTGAACTCTCGCCAATTTAGCAATGCTCTTGGTTTTCATCAACGTTGCATTTTGAACCCCAATATTTTGGAGAAGGACCACCGTTATGAGCGAACCTCATGGTGGGACTCCATCTCTGATGATTCTTTCAGCACCAAAAACAGCATAACTTCCATTCATAATCCTATGCTGCGGTTTTTGGCAAAATGGATTGCTATGGTTGTTCATCCTCGTGCAGATTTACGTCTTTGTCTTAATGCTGAGTTGCCTTGCCTTTACGCTATGGCTAAAAAGATAAAGTTTTCTCCCGTATTGAGTATGCTTAGTCATTGGAAAGGGATGGTGACTACAAAATGCACCATTGACATTACTTCGCTGGTGACTCGTATCGCCACGTATGTCAGTGCTTTGAAAAATGCAGAAGTCACCTACTTGCCATTGACACAGGAGTATCAAACCCAAATTAGTCTTGATCATTTTGTGCAAGGGCATTTGATGCGGGAAGGGCCAAACCATACTCTTTTTTTGTGTTACCCCGGGTACGAGGAAGAGATTGAGTTTCCCTGCTCAAACCTCGGACTCTACTCGGTGAAGCGGCTTAAATTGCAGATGAGGAAGAAGGAACCAGCACGCCACAGTGTGGCTGGGGCACGACCAACAACACGTAGCAGGACCCTGCTGGAAAGGCAGACCGAGGCAGGCACTTCACAGATGCCATCATCTGGAGAGCCTGGGACTGCACAGATGCCATCATCTGGAGAGCCTGGGACATCACAGATGCCTCCACCTAACCCGACTGCCAACATGACCTTCGAGCAGACGTACGACTACTTCCAAGGAGGGTCAGGCCAGTACACAGGAACCATGCCAGGCTATGGCCAGGATCCCGGGTACTACTACTCCAGAGGTATGGGTTCCTATGGTCCACAGGTCGGACCATCCACTTCAGCCCGGTACGACTACGAGAACCCGTTCACTCAAGAGATCTCGCAGATCAACACCTGGCTCAGTGAGCTCTACCAGCAGCAGCAGCAGATGAACTAGGACATGGCACACAAAACGGATCTCACGCAGCAGAACTGGGCGATGGCGACATCCATGCACTACGACATCTCAACCATCTTCCAGCGCATGGATCTCAACCCCAACCAGCAGAACCCCGACCAGTCAGACTACTGAGCTTCATCGAAGCTTGGGGGAGGTATCACAGGTAAGTTATCTGTCGTTCCTTTGTTGTTTAATTTCTTGAAATGCCATGACATGCTTTAGAATTTTATTAATAATAATAAAAGGAAGAGAATTCTCCAAGTAATTTGTACATGGAAGTTTTGCAAGTTCTTTTTTTGGACATGAAGAATAGTTGCTCTGTTTATGCTTTACACGTGCCTCGCACATAACCCTTTACTCTCTTAGTACTTGAGTTCATTGGCATGTGGCGTTCCCCTATGTTTCATTATAGTGGGAGCATAAGCATTAGTTGTCAAAGTCTAGTTGTTGGGAATATTGATATGGTTTGAACTAGAGTAAGAATGCATGCTCAATAAGGAACCTCTCGGGAGTAGATTAGTTCATGGAAAATACCCCGATGGATGATTGACCCACCAGAGCCATATATGCAAAATTTTATTCTAGCCACCATATGCAGTCTTGTGTTACTTTGAGATTTGTCGAGCGGTGTGTTCTCGTGAAGGAAATGCTTATCATCTACCTACTCCTTCTCCTTCGCATAACCATTGTCTGCTAGCCTCAAACTGTCCGGCATGTTGATTTCTCACTCCGAGTATTAACATCCACCTTCGCTGGACAACACATTTCACTAACCAGCCCAAAATCTCCACTGTGTACCTATTCTACCCATGATTCAAGAAAAAGGCTCCAATGAAAATACTCATGAATTCAAGCAAGGATCTGAGCTCCTATTTTTACCTATCCTCTCTCCTTCAAAAGAGAGAGAGAGAGAGAGAAAGAAAGAAGAGAAAGGAGAAAGAAGATCTACAAAAAGAGTACAATATGAGCCTAAGAATCAAGCAATCTTTCCATGTGTGAGTCCATTCTCTCCTCTTCCCCTGAACATTAAATTCCAAGGATGGGAATTTGATGAGCACCACTTCTCGAGAATCACCATTCGGCTTGTCAACAAAGGTAACCAAGGTATGCTTCTTTTTCCCTACCCAAAGCTCCAGATATCGGCCATTAGAGTAGGAGTCATGGTCGGTTTGACCAAGGTGAGGATTTATACACTTGAGTGACTCTAGAGTACCATCGGGGATATTTACCATCTTTGTGAAAATTATCTCCCCGAGGAGGAACCTGAACAGCTGCAGGAAACTCCGGTGATGATCGTTCAGCTTTCCAACTGCCTGTGACAAAGACGAAAAGCAATAAGCCCCACAGATGAGCAAAGGTAAGAATTGATTATGTGCGAACTAATTCAATCTACTTTGTCAGAGTTTAGGTTTATGCACAGGGTACTTGTAGGGGGTATGCATTGACGCAACTCCTGATCCACCGAGCCTAAGTTTTAGCTTTGCTCAAGGATGAGCAAAGGGATAAGCTTGGGGGTGTGTTGACGGCCATTATGACACCTTGTGACCGTCAACATTTTGGATAAAATGAGAACTTTGCACAATGTTCCATGTATATTTTGCTTATATTTAACAAATTCCACAAGTTTTGGTGAAGTTGTGAATGCAGGGACACGTGGCAGAAAATAGGACAAAAACGGGCAAAAAGCCTAGCCGACCGGCCAAGTCCTGACCGGCCGGCCAGACATCTCGGCCAAATGACGAGACACTGATCCTTTCATAACCTTTAGATTCAGTTAGAGTCTAGTTAGTTTGTGAGGCTTTTACCTTACGGGTTTCTCGCCCGGACTAGGAGATTTAGTCGTCTCCTAGGTAGAGGGGGGTTTCTTGTGAAGGCCTCACAAGAAATCCTAGCATCGAACCCAGACGTGGTGTTTGGTTAGGTGTTAGCTAGAATTGTGTTCCACCCCACGGAAAGAGTGTGGTAGGCAGCAAGTGGTGACAGCCTTGTCTGTCCTTTGTGCGACCACAACGTTCGGGTCTTTTCATAGCAGTAGTTGCAGGTTGCCGTTAGGTCCCCCTTCTATCCCGTCTGGACCTTTCCTCTTCCAGCCACCGAAGTAAGCTCTTTTCCCTGACAGCTAAGTAGAGTTCTAGTCTAGATCTTTAGACGCTTTCTGATAAGTTTAGGAGTGTCTTAGGAATCCTTTCTCACTCGTTGCTCTCCCAGCTTCTTTTCTATCTCTAAGTGTAGAAGTCTCCTGTGTCGCTAGTCATTTTGACCTTCTATCTAGCTTACCTTTTAGATAAGCTAAGTCATTTAGGGTAGCCACCTATCATATCTTTGCGCCCTAGTTATCTCACCTAAGATAGTTGGTGTATATTTCTAGAATGTGTTCCTGGTATAATTTCTCAATATCACTTTAACCAAAGAGCTTCCCCGAGGAAATTTACGATACCCTGGAATACTCCAAGGTGAAGTGCTACACGGTCATTCTGTGCACTTGCAGAATATTTTATTCTATAGGGCAAGAGTTTCCCACTGGTTTTCTAACGGCACAATTCCAGTGACGTTAAGAAGTGCCAACAAGCATTTCTGGCGCCGTTGCCGGAGGAGCAAATGGCTAAAGTATATTGTTGAATTAAATTTTGGAAGACATTTCTAGTCTTATCACCGCTACTCTTAGTGGGCTTACCACTGCTCTCTTTGTCTTTGTGATTATTTTGCAGAGCAGTGCAAGACCGGTTTCGACCTACCTTCAAACTTTGATCCTAATCCAGAGCGTATTGGATGGGTCGTGAGACGCAGAGTCATCCCACCCTAGAGAAAGCTCAGTGACAGTCACAGTTGCTCAGCTCCACCACCAAACCCTATGGCTCCCACCAAGACCCTCCGTCAGTTCTCTGCCCCATCAAGCAGCAGCTTTCCAGGCCTTGAGGATAATGAGTACCAAGGTGGAAATGGTTTCGAATTGAAGACTGGCCTCATCAACATGGTTCAGGCCAATCAATTCTGTGGGAAGGTGCCAGAGGACGCCAACGTTCACCTTCAAACGTTCCTTGAAGTGAGTAGCACCATCGATCCCAAAGGTTCTACTATGGATTCTATTCGGTTGCGTTTGTTTCCGTTTTCGCTACTTGGGAAGGCGAAATTATGGTTCTACACCAGCAAGGCCTCCTTCAATAATGTTTGGTAGACCTGCGCCGACGCATTTCTGACCAAATATTTTCCGGTGAGCAAAACCAATGTTTACCGAGGGAAGATATCAGGTTTCCAGCAACAGGAAGATGAAACTGTTTCGAATGCTTGGGAGCATCTACAAGAGTATATTGCAGCATGCCCATATCATGGCCTGGAAGAATGGCTGGTCACCCAGAGTTACTTCCATGGGTTGAACCAGAGATCTCAAGAACATCTTGATGCAGCAGGAGGAGGATCATTTCTCTCGCTGGAAGTGCCAGGAGCAAAGGCTCTAATGGAGAAAATCGCCTCCAACCAAAGTTGGAAGGGAGATAGGCAGTCAGCCCGTACCAGAGGAGTTCATCAAGTCGACTCCATCGACATGCTGGCCGCTAAGATGGACATTCTTATGAAGAAGTTGGAATCTCCTACCCAGGAGATGGCGCAGATTGCGGGTTCACGAATCACATGTGAGACATGTGGTGACACCGGACACTCGGGCTACAGTTGCCCGAGCACTCAAGAGGAAGCGAACTTCATCGGGAATGGGAATCCCAATGCAGGCTTCCGCCCCCAGCAAGGTTGGAACTCCAAGCCCAACCTCCCCTTCGGCCAACAGCAAGGTAATTCATTCTACAACAGTTTCTTGCTACTGATAAAGTCTTAGAGTCTATGGCCACCCAAATGGAGGGATTTAATTCTGTTGTTAAAAACCAATTGAGTTTTAATAAAATGATGGAAACTCAAATTGCTCAATTGGCTGCATCTTGTCCTAATGCTAATGTGGGAAAACTTCCTGGGCAACCGGAAGCACCCCATAAAGAAAGTGTTAGTGCTGTTACCACGCGGACTGGAAAGTCCACGCGGGATCCATCTCCACCTAAAGATGCAGGTACTCAGCGGGAAGCCGTACCCGCTAGGAATACTAAGCCAGAAGCCGAGGAAGAGGAGGGCAAGGAACCAACCGAAGCTACCCAGGAAGAGACCAGTGAAGCCCCACGGGCTTCAAAGGAGTACTATGACACGACTGCCTTACCGTTTCCGGAACGGAGAAGAAAGCCGATGGCCGACGAACAATTCGTCAAATTCATCGAGGTAATTAAGAAGCTTTATGTCAATATACCACTTCTTGACGCTATGCAGGTACCCACCTACGCAAAATACCTAAAGGACACTCTTGGGAGCAAGAGATCCTTGCCTGCCACTGAGATGGTACGCCTGACGGAAGAATGTAGCTCAGCTATACTCGATCCTCTCCCTAAGAAAAAGAAGGATCCAGGACACCCCACTATCTCATGCTCGATCGGGAACCAACACTTCAACTTGCCTTGTGCGACTTGGGAGCAAGTGTCAGCGTCATGCCCAAGGTAGTTTATGATAAACTTAACCATCATGCGCTTGCTCCTACTGCCATGTGTTTGCAGCTGGCGGATCAATCGATTCGCTACCCAGCGGGAATTGCGGAGGATATCCCAGTCAAGATTCGGGACTTCTTCGTTCCCGTAGACTTCGTCGTTCTCGACATGGAAGTTGACACCAAGACGCCTCTCATATTGGGAAGACCATTCTTGAGCACTGCAAGAGCAAACATCGATGTTGGGGCTGGAGAAATCTTGCTCAACATCAATGGCCAGAAGGAGAAATTCACCTTTAAGCCAAAGGTGGAACAATGTGCGCACGGAAGCCATCCAAGAGAGGGCGAGAAATCCATCAATCCTGACCATGGATGAAATAATCATGACGCTTGAGGCGTTACTATTATACAAAGCCATCAAAAGCCACAATCGGAAACAAGAAATACGAAGGATCCAACGCAAGAAAGCTCTGGAGTCAGAACAAGAAGACAAGGTCGATCCACCTCCGATCATCCGAAATGAATGGCGGAAGAAGACACCACTTTCTGAACCATCAGGAGGTGAGAATCCACCTACTGAGTCATCAGGAGGTGATCAAGCTCAACAGCTTACAGGTCCTGCTCAGGACAGGAAAGACGAGCCCTCGCCATAAGGTATGTGGCAGTTATCCATTCATGCATTCGCATATAGGATAGTTTATTTTTGTGCATTTACTTTCCCTTTTCATTCACTCATGGCATATTTAAATTCTTGCAAATTTATCTTGTGCATTATTTCCTTTGATTCACTGCATATAAAGAAATGGCCAAGTCACTTGGCCGATCGGCCACAACCTGGCCGGCCGGCACCACCTGTCGGCCACAGAGGCGCTACCCAAGCGCAGTGGAGCACTAACATGCAGGGATCAGAGTCAGAGAAGAAATCATGAGCCACGTGAAGACAAGGAGCCGATCGGCTCCACTCCGGGCGGCCAGCTTGCTCTCGGCCGCTCGCGTCCCGTCATCACCAACCGCGCCACAACAAGGAAAAGGCCTACGCCTAGGCCGTCGCCGTGGCCAAGCCGCCGCCGTTCATCGGCCGGCCGGCCGGGCCCTGGCCGGCCGGCCACCCACCGACGCCCGCCTATAAAAGCCGGCGCCGAGGTCTCCTTTAGGCACACCAAAGTGTAGGTGCACACTCATCTTCCTTGCTCTGTGCTCTTTTCCTCTCGTTTGCTCTAATCTCCTTGCTAGTTTAATTAGCCATTAATTAAGCTAAGTGCAAGAGCTAAAAAAATATCAAGAAAATTCTGTGTGGGTGGTTCACATACACCCCAAAAATATTTTCCTTTTTTCTTTCGTTGGAATAATATTGGTTTTCAAGACAAGAACGTTTGGTGGAGGTTAATCCCCCACAAGGACGACTAACCGCTAACCCCCTGATATATTTTCCCTCGGGTATTGTGGGCACTAACCTTGCAGCAAGCATCATGTTGCATGGAGCAAAGAGCGCAGCCGGCAAGCTCAAGAAGAAGCTGACTCCATCAAGCTCACGTCACTCGCACAACTCTGCCTCTTCTCGGGATAATATGTCGGTGGACATGCCTGTCCGCCGCAATGTCCTGTATGAAGATGAAGAAGAAGTGTCGACACCACCACAAGGTCCCTTCCGTATTCTAGTTCTTGTCGCGATTGATCAAATCGTGCCACAAACCAAATACGAGAGGAGTGCGCTGGAGTTGTTGAAGAATCGCAACTTTGCACATGTTACTGTCTTCAGCCCTCTCCTTCTCATCAAGACGGACTTGGGACATGACATGAATCGCGCATTCAAGCATGCAGGTTGGGAGAACTTCCACACCATCACGGAATCAGGTTCGAGTCTTCTCACTATTGAATTTCTGATGAGTTTGAATATCGAAACTACCCCGAAAGAAACTATCATTCGATTTTGATTTTTCAATGAGGATTTTATTTTGAACTCTCGCCAATTTAGCAATGCTCTTGGTTTTCATCAACGTTGCATTTTGAACCCCAATATTTTGGAGAAGGACCACCGTTATGAGCGAACCTCATGGTGGGACTCCATCTCTGATGATTCTTTCAGCACCAAAAACAGCATAACTTCCATTCATAATCCTATGCTGCGGTTTTTGGCAAAATGGATTGCTATGGTTGTTCATCCTCGTGCAGATTTACGTCTTTGTCTTAATGCTGAGTTGCCTTGCCTTTACGCTATGGCTAAAAAGATAAAGTTTTCTCCCGTATTGAGTATGCTTAGTCATTGGAAAGGGATGGTGACTACAAAATGCACCATTGACATTACTTCGCTGGTGACTCGTATCGCCACGTATGTCAGTGCTTTGAAAAATGCAGAAGTCACCTACTTGCCATTGACACAGGAGTATCAAACCCAAATTAGTCTTGATCATTTTGTGCAAGGGCATTTGATGCGGGAAGGGCCAAACCATACTCTTTTTTTGTGTTACCCCGGGTACGAGGAAGAGATTGAGTTTCCCTGCTCAAACCTCGGACTCTACTCGGTGAAGCGGCTTAAATTGCAGATGAGGAAGAAGGAACCAGCACGCCACAGTGTGGCTGGGGCACGACCAACAACACGTAGCAGGACCCTGCTGGAAAGGCAGACCGAGGCAGGCACTTCACAGATGCCATCATCTGGAGAGCCTGGGACTGCACAGATGCCATCATCTGGAGAGCCTGGGACATCACAGATGCCTCCACCTAACCCGACTGCCAACATGACCTTCGAGCAGACGTACGACTACTTCCAAGGAGGGTAAGGCCAGTACACAGGAACCATGCCAGGCTATGGCCAGGATCCCGGGTACTACTACTCCAGAGGTATGGGTTCCTATGGTCCACAGGTCGGACCATCCACTTCAGCCCGGTACGACTACGAGAACCCGTTCACTCAAGAGATCTCGCAGATCAACACCTGGCTCAGTGAGCTCTACCAGCAGCAGCAGCAGATGAACTAGGACATGGCACACAAAACGGATCTCACGCAGCAGAACTGGGCGATGGCGACATCCATGCACTACGACATCTCAACCATCTTCCAGCGCATGGATCTCAACCCCAACCAGCAGAACCCCGACCAGTCAGACTACTGAGCTTCATCGAAGCTTGGGGGAGGTATCACAGGTAAGTTATCTGTCGTTCCTTTGTTGTTTAATTTCTTGAAATGCCATGACATGCTTTAGAATTTTATTAATAATAATAAAAGGAAGAGAATTCTCCAAGTAATTTGTACATGGAAGTTTTGCAAGTTCTTTTTTTGGACATGAAGAATAGTTGCTCTGTTTATGCTTTACACGTGCCTCGCACATAACCCTTTACTCTCTTAGTACTTGAGTTCATTGGCATGTGGCGTTCCCCTATGTTTCATTATAGTGGGAGCATAAGCATTAGTTGTCAAAGTCTAGTTGTTGGGAATATTGATATGGTTTGAACTAGAGTAAGAATGCATGCTCAATAAGGAACCTCTCGGGAGTAGATTAGTTCATGGAAAATACCCCGATGGATGATTGACCCACCAGAGCCATATATGCAAAATTTTATTCTAGCCACCATATGCAGTCTTGTGTTACTTTGAGATTTGTCGAGCGGTGTGTTCTCGTGAAGGAAATGCTTATCATCTACCTACTCCTTCTCCTTCGCATAACCATTGTCTGCTAGCCTCAAACTGTCCGGCATGTTGATTTCTCACTCCGAGTATTAACATCCACCTTCGCTGGACAACACATTTCACTAACCAGCCCAAAATCTCCACTGTGTACCTATTCTACCCATGATTCAAGAAAAAGGCTCCAATGAAAATACTCATGAATTCAAGCAAGGATCTGAGCTCCTATTTTTATCTATCCTCTCTCCTTCAAAAGAGAGAGAGAGAGAGAGAAAGAAAGAAGAGAAAGGAGAAAGAAGATCTACAAAAAGAGTACAATATGAGCCTAAGAATCAAGCAATCTTTCCATGTGTGAGTCCATTCTCTCCTCTTCCCCTGAACATTAAATTCCAAGGATGGGAATTTGATGAGCACTACTTCTCGAGAATCACCATTCGGCTTGTCAACAAAGGTAACCAAGGTATGCTTCTTTTTCCCTACCCAAAGCTCCAGATATCGGCCATTAGAGTAGGAGTCATGGTCGGTTTGACCAAGGTGAGGATTTATACACTTGAGTGACTCTAGAGTACCATCGGGGATATTTACCATCTTTGTGAAAATTATCTCCCCGAGGAGGAACCTGAACAGCTGCAGGAAACTCCGGTGATGATCGTTCAGCTTTCCAACTGCCTGTGACAAAGACGAAAAGCAATAAGCCCCACAGATGAGCAAAGGTAAGAATTGATTATGTGCGAACTAATTCAATCTACTTTGTCAGAGTTTAGGTTTATGCACAGGGTACTTGTAGGGGGTATGCATTGACGCAACTCCTGATCCACCGAGCCTAAGTTTTAGCTTTGCTCAAGGACGAGCAAAGGGATAAGCTTGGGGGTGTGTTGACGGCCATTATGACACCTTGTGACCGTCAACATTTCGGATAAAATGAGAACTTTGCACAATGTTCCATGTATATTTTGCTTATATTTAACAAATTCCACAAGTTTTGGTGAAGTTGTGAATGCAGGGACACGTGGCAGAAAATAGGACAAAAACGGGCAAAAAGCCTAGCCGACCGGCCAAGTCCTGACCGGCCGGCCAGACATCTCGGCCAAATGACAAGACACTGATCCAGGAGCAAATTAGCACACATACAAAGCATCCAAGCCATTCATCCAATGGCGGTTTGATCAAAGGGCCCGAAAGGCACATCACATGGATTAGAGGGCCCACTTGCATGCCTTAGCTGCCAGGCAGTTAATAACCGTCATAACTACCGACACCAGGAGGCAATCCAGAGCGTTGCTGCGAAAGGCGGTGCCAGATGGCGACCAACCCTGGCCGATCGGCCAGGAACCGGCCGAACGGCCGGCCACCGACTCTGTTCAAGGCGCTCTTCTGAGGACGGTTGCATGCTGAGCTAACTTAACTGCCAAGATGCTCAACCGACCTGCTCAAGCTATAAAAGGAGGCTTCCACTTCACTTCTCAACACACACCAAGAAGGAAAGTAGTGTGATCCTTTCATAACCTTTAGATTCAGTTAGAGTCTAGTTAGTTTGTCAGGCTTTTACCTTACGGGGTTCTCGCCCGGACTAGGAGATTTAGCCGTCTCCTAGGTAGAGGGGGGTTTCTTGTGAAGGCCTCACAAGAAATCCTAGCATCGAACCCAGACGTGGTGTTTGGTTAGGTGTTAGCTAGAATTGTGTTCCACCCCACGGAAAGAGAGTGGTAGGCGGCAAGTGGTGACAGCCTTGTCCGTCCTTTGTGCGACCACAACATTCGGGTGTTTTCATAGCAGTAGTTGCAGGTTGCTGTTAGGTCCCCCTTCTATCCCGTCTGGACCTTTCCTCTTCCAGCCGCCGAAGTAAGCTCTTTTCCCTGACAGCTAGGTAGAGTTCTAGTCTAGATCTTTAGAGGCTTTCTGATAAGTTTAGGAGTGTCTTAGGAATCCTTTCTCACTCGTTGCTCTCCCAGCTTCTTTTCTATCTCTAAGTGTAGAAGTCTCCTGTGTCGCTGGTCATTTTGACCTTCTATCTAGCTTACCTTTTAGATAAGCTAAGTCATTTAGGGTAGCCACCTATCATATATTTGCGCCCCAGTTATCTCCCCTAAGATAGTTGGTGTATATTTCTAGAATGTGTTCCTGGTATAATTTCTCAATATCACTTTAACCAAAGAGCTTCCCCGTGGAAATTTACGATACCCTGGAATACTCCAAGGTGAAGTGCTACACGGTCATTCTGTGCGCTTGCAGAATATTTTATTCTATAGGGCAAGAGTTTCCCACTGGCTTTCTAATGGCACAATTCCAGTGACGTTAAGAAGTGCCAACAGAGGAAAAAAACATTTTCTTTTTATTAATTTGTTGTTAAGAGTTTTGAATCATAAAATTAGATTAAATTCTCCTAAAATTCTAGTAAACCTTATTTATGGATTTTGGGACATAAGAAAAATTATAAAAATAGTAAAGACTTAATTTATATTTTTTGTGGAATTTATAATTAGGTTGGGGCGTCAATAATTTTAAATAATTTCTAGAAATGTATTAAATGGTGAATTAGTAAATGGGTTATTTAATAAAAAATAATCTAACTATAATATTCTTTGAAAAATTATATCCCACATTTACTTCACATGCTAATTCTTTTATCGTTAATATAAATTATAGAGTAAGCTTAATATTTAATTCTTTGATCTTATAAGAAATAAGCGTGAAAATTTTCTCATGACGTTTTATCATTGGCCTCTTATGACAAACTAATTTTCGTCATGATATGTCCTATGTTAGTTTTATGACGATTTTTGGGCAATCTCAGTGACGACTAGCTTATTTTCGTCGCTAAGCAGCACTGTCCTATAGAAAATGTCACTAACCTGAGTTGCGTAGTGATGAAAAGATCCATTGTCATGAGAAATTCGTCACAGAAGGTCATATTTGTTGTAGTGCGGGTAGATTGGAAGTCTCTGTTTGTCAGCGAATTATGCTGACAAGGTCCTTGAGGGGGTGCCCCAAGAGAAGGGTTTAGGGAGAAGTCGTCGAGGATCTAGAGCCGAAGGTGACTAGAGACGATTTAGGCAGGTTTAGGCCACAATATGCGTAATACCCTACGTCCTGTTTGGTGTATCTTGTATTGATTGATGTGTTTTGAGGGGGCTCCCTGTCTCCCCTTATATATTTCGGAGGACAGGGTTACATGTAAACCGTATAGGAACATGAGACTTTTACAGGTTAATCTCTAATTTCCTAATACAGCCTATCCTAACCTACTAGGACTAATCCTTGTCTTGTGCGTCAAGTCTTGTACTTGGGCCGGCCCATAGGATGGCCTGTCAGGGTTGTTTAGTCCATTAGGACTCTACACCATAAAGCCCCCGAGCACCTTGTCTCCTGAAGGACAGCGTTGTTGTGAATACAGAGTTCTTTGAAGCTTCTTCAGGGTTCTTTGATAATGTGAAACCACGCTGTACAAAAGGCTATAATGTTCTCCTTAATTAATCTGAAGATTCTATTGGTGCGCACCGAATAGGTGCGCCCAATTGGGCAGCCCTCGAGCCTCGTTTATCTTGGAAAAAGAAAATCGAGGTTCTTTCAAAGTTCGAATCTGAAGAGAATCGATTTCCCAAAGGAATCCGAGTTCTTTTAGAACTCATTTGAACTTTATCAATTTAAACCAAAACATTTCAGAAAAATATTTCCCAAAAATATTCCCACAGCCCCCGAGCCTAAATTTGAACGAATTCAAATATAGGATCGAGGAAAGACCCCAAACGAAAAGTACCGAAGTAACGATTCGAAAGGGCAATATAAACCGTTCGTTTCCCCCTATCTCTGCTCGCACCTTTGTGAAACAGATCTAGGGTTAACGACAGTTAATCCGTGCGCAAGCCAACAACTGCACACACCCAATCCCTCAATCTGCAATCCCACAACTCCAAGCCTCAGCGAACCGAGATGGCCGGTGGTGAGGGATCAAGCCGAAGCAAGAGTGCGAAGAGAAAAGCCGAAGCAATGAAAGGAATCGCAATCGCAGAAGAGAAGTCGCCAAACAATGTTGAAGATGTCCAGGGACTGGCAGATCCAATCATTGACTAGCCAACGAGTGGTATGAAGAAGTATATCAAGAATCTGCAAACTGATGGATTTATCGCAACACAAGAGATCAGCCGGTGGCAATGTGCATACGAGCATGAGTATCCAACGGAAGAGACTGAAGAAATCACCGTATGGAAGGCATTCTATGAGGTTGGTTTTGGCATACCAACTTGTGATTTCTTCTGCCGTATTTTGAGTTTTTATGGAGTAGAATTATGCCACTTGACTCCAAACTTCGTCTTGAATATCTCGATCTTCATTTATTTGTGCGAAGCATTCCTAGGAATAGATCCCCACTATGCTCTGTTCTGTCACATATTCCGAGTAAAGTTGTCAAGTAATCCATCACAAGTAGTGGGGAAAGTAGTCATTCAATTCCGGCAAGGGATGAAAACTCTCTACTTGGATTACACCACCCCCTCCAGTTTTAAGGACTGGCATAAAGAGTGGTTTTATGTCTGGAACCATCAGCCACAGTTGCCAGCCTTCACCAATGGATTTGCAGTCTTATCTAGAAGAGCGACCAGCTTCAGAGCTTGAGCCAGGTCCTCGCCAGAGTTCTTCATATGCTGAATAGTGTCCTCAAGCTCCGTCATCCTCTTGGCCGCTTGCTCCAGTTTCTCATCCAAGGCCTTCTTGTCTACAAGATTCCCGCATAGTTGGACAAGTTCTTCAGATAAATGCCTATTATCTTCACAAGCATCATCCAGGTTCTTGGCAACTGGATTCATATGCTGAATCCACCAGTAGTGAAACCACATTGGTGTGACCCTATGGAAGTGAATCAAGCTATGCAAATACTAGAGCTCTTGAGTATGATTCGAGATCTAAAAGAACAAGGCTTGACTGACGCCGGCGTATATATGTCATTCTTGAAGCAAAGGATTCAACCCTGCAAACAACGCTGCTCCCCAGGGTACTTGTATGCCGGGGAAACAGATCCATCAAGGAACAGAAGCCTTCCCGGAGAAAAGACCGCTGCAACTTATAAAGAAATATATGTATGGGGTAAACGAGGACTTCCCAGATATCATGGAAGTGTCGGCTGCTACCATGTCTCCAGAGGTAACCAACACGTCATGTCTATTCTTGTTGTTTGCCAATGTAATGTCAACACTAATCATGAATTGTTTGTATCACATTGCAGTACGTAGCCAGGAGAGCGTTGTATGTCAGCCTGCCACCATTAGATCCTATGAATACAGCCGAAGCCGTAGTAATCGCTAGTTGTGTTGATCAAAAAATCAGTGCGCTGGTTGGTATAAGAAACCCTGACTTTTGCAATTTGAAAAAGAATGCAACTGAAGTGACTAACAACTTGTTTCAACCATTGAGCAAAAGGATGTTAAAGAACCATGCAAGGAACCAGGGCAATCCTCCTCTAGAAAAAAATGGAGGAGAGAAGAGAATGGTCGCGGAACCAAGCGCACATGTGCCCAAGAGACCAAGGACGCAGTCGAAACCTCGGACAAAGATCGTTCCCGAGTTGAAGAAAAAGGTGTCTCCAAAAGTAAAGATCCAACCGACGCCAGGAATAGCCATCGGGGTTATTGGAACAAGTCAGCCATAGGAAGCCAGCACTACCTGCAAGCCACTGTTAGCTGAAGAAATCATCCATAGCATATTCAACCCTGCCTCCCTTCCACATGATGGATCAGGGCCAACCCTGGAGGAAAACAACCCTGTTGAAAGGACAATCAGTGCTGCCGCAGAGACCAATGAAGTTGTGACAGAACCCCAAGAGGATCCCGGCGCGATCAATGTTCCTGCTCAAGATCCTACAGAGGATAGAGCACGAGTGGAAGTATGTGCCGGTCCATCCACCATAGAACAAGAGCCCAAAGAAGAGTTCACATTAGGAGAACCAGAAATCCCAATGCGGCCAACCAGCACGTAAGTAATCTGGAAATCTTTTCTTCGAAATATGAATTTGAAAAAATATCCCTTGTTTATGTCAATTATATGTGCAGTGTTGAAGAAGTGCCAACGGCGGAAGCGCCAGTGAACATAGTACAAGAAGAACCCAGGGCAAACCTTCAAACAACTCTTCCGGAAGTCCAGAATGGCGTGCCATCCAACCAGCCATAGCAAGTAGAAGTACCAATGGAGCAATCAACTGCTGATGTTCTGGCAGACATTGAACAACTTGTGACAGAGGATGTCATGAAAGAATCTGAAGCGGAACGCAATGTCCAAGTTGTCAACAAGCCCTCGAGCAACGTGGAAACCTTCCAATCTGCTCAGGTGGAGGCTGTAGACGAAGCCGAGTACTCATGGGATAAACAGCTTGAAGAAACAACCCAGGAGCAAGAAATTGAAGAAATCCCCAGAGTACCGCCACCAAGTGATGCTGAACAAGAAGGCGGTAACTTCCGTATTGGAAGTTTCAACCCAATGATGAATCCAAATCCACAGGCTTTTGAGTATGTCTTGGATGTGGAGGAAGATGAAGGGTACATCGACAGGGGATTATATCATGCCGAGAGGGCAGTAGCATATTTCAAGGTAAGAAGAACAACTCAGAACTTATGGTAATTGTGAACCATTTGAGTAATAATTGTACTCTGCAGGCTGTTGGTGAGGCATCAAGGCAGAAAACCGAATATATCCGTAATATCTCTTTGATGCATGCCAAAGCTGAGCGCCTCCAAAAAGAACTGGACCGGGAGCACGAAGATCGCCATGCCCAAGAAGTGGAGGACGCTAATATGATCCGCACCCTACATCTGCGGACTAAAGAGCTGTCGGCAGAGTGGGATGACCTGAAGAAGAAGTTGACATCCGCGCAGTCAGAACTCAAAGGTACTCTGACTCTGTTTTTATCATGCGCATTTAGTCACTAGCCAGTCTTGATTTCGACTCTGTTGTGGTTCTGTTGTGTAGGCGTGCAATAACAGCTATCAACAACCCAGAGCAAGCTGACGGATTGGTCAAATTTGGCCACTGGTCATGAAGAAGCCTTGTAGGTTCTATTCGCGGAGCATGAGAAGCTGAAGAAGGAAATGAAAACCACCGTGCAACAGTGCAAATATGCCGGCGAGCGACTGATTCAGATTATTGAACAATAGAAGAAAGTTGCTAAGGACCTGAATGATGCTCGTGAAGACAATAGGCATTTATCTGAAGAACTTGTCCAACTGCGCGGGAATCTTATAGACAAGAAGGCCTTGGATGAGAAACTAGAGCAAGCAGCCAAGAGGATGACGGAGCTTGAGGACACTATTCGGCATATGAAGAACTCTGACGAGGACCTGGCTCAAGCTCTAAAGCGGGTCGCTCTTCTAGAGAAGACTGCAAATCCGTTGGTGAAGGCTTTGGTCCCGTAAGACCCTGCTGCTCTGCAATCTTTCTTGGATCGTCTGAAGGCCGTGCCTCGTCAGTTGAAGGCATTCATCGAGAGATCCTCCGAGGCCTGTCTTTTCCATATCTTAGCAGTAGTGAAATCTAGTTACCCTAAAGTAGATATTAGCAAGTGTGTAGAAGGCGCAGAGCCAAATTGCACAGAAGAGGCCTTCATGGACCTGAAAAAGGAAGCCGAGCCAATTGCCAAGGCAATTGCGCAAAGCTTGAAATTGTAAATGAACAAGTAGTCATGTAATGATTAGTACTGTTATTTTCTTGCAATGAAGTGTACTGTTTCTTTTTGCATATGAAGAACAAAACAAGTGTTTCAAAGAACCTTGAGTGTCTCTGTGTTTAACACCAGGACATAGTAAAAAAAGTACGTTTTATGCGTTGATTTTAACTTTGCAAAAACAACCCTGTTACAGACCCAAAGTAACCCAGGGAGATTTGTATAGCATAAGGTATCTTGTAAAGTAAATGTACCCTGTAAGGGAACAATGGGAACAAACTGTATATGGTCTTTTCAAATAAGAACCCAATAAGACCCACGGAGCGGCAGCTTGAAGCTTAAGAATTTTTGCAGTATAGCGAAAGGGTGGGAACAAATCCGTTAACGGCCCTGAAAGAACCCGAACAAACCTTTGTTAGTGCTCTGAGTATGTGTTGCGAAAAAAGAATTCAATCATTCTGAGTCTCGAAAGAACTCAAACAATATTTTAGCAATGTCGCGAAGACAAAGTAAATTGAACACAAAGAACCCAATAATGGGGTAATTGTGGCGGTCCACTCCGAAATTATTCCAAGTTAAGTACCCCTGGACCGCTAATCAAGCAGTCAGGCACTTAATCCGGAATAAGCTGGAGCGCCGTCGGATTATACCCGATTAACCACGTACTTGCACGATCGAAACAACAAGCGCGCCCACATGAAGGTGAGTTCCAGAAATTACAACATTCCATAAATTCATCATACATAAATAGTATCATCAAGTTATTACAAACCAAGTTTGAATTTCAAATCAGAGTATGAAAGTTCATTGCAGCGGAATATTAAACTAACGACGATGCATAGTAACACCATGATGAAGCCGAGCATGGTGCTACTCCTCCCGATCCTCGGTAGAGGACGGAACCCACTCGACGTGCCATCCAGGAGGAACCTGGGTAGGCCAAGTGATGGCATCGACTGCCACATCCATCATAGTACCTGAAATAATAGCCACAAGCAAGGCTGAGTATACTAATACTCAGCAAGGCTTACCCGTCGGGTGAAACTACATCACCGACTCCTAGACATGAGAGGTTTTTGGCTGGTGGGTTTGTTTGCCAAAAGCAACTAAGAGTGGATCCTTACTTTCATGGTTTTAGCATCATATTCTAGTAGAATTAACCATTCTAGATTAGCATCCTCTCTAAGCATACAAGTGGTGCAATACAATTTACTTCATACAACAAGTTCATCATCCTCATAGTTCCACTTGTTACTCAATGCAGCACAATGGTCAAGCAGTCTCATTAACCGCGAGCAGCGGACAGTTCGAACCGAATTTTGCTACCTGGCCAGGGGAAACCCAACACACACGGACAATGCTTGCTATAAAAGGCACAAGCACTCCTATGTCTCGCGAATTCGGCGCCGGGTCCACTTCCTTAGGATAAAGGTTTACCGCTTCACTCACGGCATCACGCATATATCCACATGTGTACGGCAAGGGAAACAAGAGTTTCCAAGGAGAGATGGCTATCGGTCCTAGCTGCTTCAATCTGGTACCGGGCTTACCGATTCCCATAAGTCAGCATGCATGTGGTACGTTCAAAAACTTGACACACAGAACCACATGTTTCGACCTTAAATCAATTATCATACACGGACGGGAGATCTACACATACCATCCCGCCCTTCCATCCTTATGATTCTAACATAAGTAAAGACAAGCAACTCCTATGTCTCGCGAATGACAGGAAATCACTCGACTTGTAACGGACCTAAAGGCATTGCTCTATCGATTCTTTCATACTAGTATTTCCAGTCATAGGTACTAGAATCATGCAACTAAGGTATTCAAACAACACCTAGAACGTAAATGCACAAGCATAAATAAATACATAGTTGCACAAATTGAAAATTAGGTCATGCTCCGGGGCTTGCCTTCTTGGGCTAGTTGACTGTTAGACTCCGGGTCGACCGCGACTTCGTTGGCACCGCTCTCAGGGATTCCTTCTTCATCGGCGGGGACGAGGTGATAGATGTCGTCCGCAAGAGCGTCTTCTACATGAGATGTATAACTTTATAGTGGCTGCCTAAGTGATCTAGAACCAAGCCTTGAAGGCCATATTCACCTAGACATCCTAGTGAATTACTTTCTCCTTCACAAAATTAGAGAAGGGGTGTGGAAAATTTTACGTATCTATGATGGTGATTGTGTACACATATAAAATAATCCAATTTATTATTTTGAAGCTAGGGTGCTGTTCTGAAATTTATATTTCACATGTTCCATATTTAATTATTTAACCAAAGTGATCTATTTCTTTTTATAACTCAATTCTAACCTAGTTTCTTCTCATTTTTGTTTCTCTGTTTCTATTCCTCCTTTTTGTCTACAAACTTTATGACAGCTACTAGAGTATAAGAGCTAGACTCACTCCAAAATTTAGCTAAAACTGAGCTACACAGAATTTATTAAAAATGGAACCATTTGCTGTCCCAGAAAACAGAATTAATTCATATAAAATTGAAATTACTTCCAAATCAAGTAATTTTCCTACCAGAGCTAGTCATGAGTGGAAGGAGGGCTCTGGCCAAGTGGTGGCTCAAAATAACCCTTGGACAGTCCTCAATAATTTTCTATCCGAAAACCCATATCTATTTATTTGCTAGTCTAAACAGGGTCAAAAATTAGGTTTAGCATTTTTACCACCTGTGCTAACAAGTTCTTAGACCTCTGGAGAAAAATGGTGATTTTTGGCTGCATGGATTAGTTTTAATAATTGCAGGACTAAACTAAAACAGGAATCACAAATTAATTCATAACTGAAGGTACAGTCCATATTTTTAGGTCCCCTTTGGACACAAGGTGTCTAAAGTCACTACAGACAACATATCCAAAGTTCAGCTCTAGAGGAGCTCAGGATTTGAAATGGTTCACAAGTTTCTAAATTCACAGTTTGAATTTTAATTCAAAAACGGTTCACCAAAGTATGCACATGCTAACATGAGATTGGAGTTTACAATCTCACGAGTCCAGAGAGTATTTTTGTGCATTTTTCCGATTTTTGTACGATTTTTGGTGGATTTTACAAGATTTCAGAAAAATGGGTTGAAGCTTAAGAATCTTTTTACGCCGCGACCCTTGAATCTTTTGAAACTTCGTGAACAGGTCCCTGACTTCTTTCACTGGGAACCCTGTAAAAAGGAAGACGATGAACTTAAGCCCTCGGCTCGCCGACGGCGTTGTGCCGGCCAAACAACGGCGGGAGAAGGTCGGAGAAGTGGGGGAAAAGAACCAGTGGCTCACCACGAGTCGAATGGTGGCGGTTGGGAGGCCGAAGGAGGCTCGGAGGTCGCCGGCGACGTGCGGTGGCGGTGCGGCCGCCGCGGCTCTGATTCCGGCGAGGGTGGTGGCTGTCACCGGGGGTGGAGGGTCTCGTGAGCACCAGTGGGACTTGGTGGAGCCGGTGGGATGCTTGGTTGACCTCGGGGATGGCTCGAAGTGGGTGCTCGATGTGGGGGTGCTCCGGCGGCCGGAAATGAGGATTTGGGGGAAAATCCGATTTCTCGCCGGAGAGTTGAGGATAGCTCGAGAGAAGTGGGGGGAAATGGAAGCTAGGGAAGTGGTCTAGCTCTGTGCGCGAGGAATTTGGGAATGGTGGAGAGACGCGGACGAATTTTGCTCGGCACTCAAGCTTGGTCCGCGCGGCTGGAGGTTGAAGACGAAGTGCTCGAGCGCGGGGAGAAGAAATGGCAGTGTGTGGGCTGAGGGAAAGTTGCAAGGTAGCTTGGAGAAGTGTTGGAGCACGCAAAAATGGACTGAGCTGCCCAGGGTCGTTCGCGTGCACGGCTCGGCGTGAGCAGACCGCCATGAGTGCGCTGCGAGCTCGTGTAGCGCGCGTGCGGCTCGATTGGGCAAGGGGGATCGTGGCGTGATCGAGTGAGATCCTCCATAGTGCTCCTTGGCGCGTAGTGCGAGCATCACGGCCGCGGGACGGCGCTGCACAGCGCGCGCGCGGCTGCGGCCAGTGGCCGAGCGAGCTCGCCATCATGGCGCTCCGCGGCGCGAGGCAGCAGCGTGCTGTCGCGCGCGACGTGATGGCGCAGCAAGCCCCGACGCCCGCGCGAGGACAAGCACTACACGCCGCCGTGGCTCGGCCGGCCTGGCGCTGCCTCCGCCGCACGCCGGCCACGTGGCGGCCGGACTCCGGCCGGAGCAGAGCGCGCCAGGAGTGAGCTAGCAGCCCCGTGGAGCTCCTTTGCCTTTTTCAAATTTTCTCCAAAAATTTGAGCTGAACTTTGAAAAGTGTAAAAATAAAAGTTGGAGTTTGAGATGTGGGACACAACTTTCTTTTTGGTGTGAACCTGAAATTTCAAATTTTTCAAGCTCAAACAAGGCAAATTCAAACAGGCGTTCAGAACTATTTTTCAAGTTTTTCAGGGGCTAAACTGCAAAATTTGAGAAAGTTCCCAACAGTGACTAGGCCTTATTAGTGATGACAAACAACTTTTATTTTTGGAGATTTTCAAGTTTAGTACAAAGTTCTTGAGATTTCAGTTGGGTGTTTTAACCTGTTTTAAAGGTGCTTTCAATGTATTAACATCAGGGATGTCATAGCAATAAGTAATTTCATTCATTAAATATACATCACGCTGCCGCAACGGTACACTGAAGATCCTACGCATAAAATTTGCATAGGTGTTCTATATTCCAGGGGTTCGGTAGTTCATCGCCATCCTCTGTCTGAAGTCTATATGTGCCTGCCTGAGTACTTTGGAGATAATGAAGGGACCATCCTATGGTGAAGTGAGCTTGGTGTGACCTGCCGTGTTTTGGATGCGCCGCAGACAAATCACCAATCTGAAATGATCTGTGCTGCACATGTTTGTCATGAAAACGACAGATGCCTTGCAGGTGCTGCATTATGTAATAGAGCAGCGAGGCGAGCTTCCTCAGCATTATCAACATCGACAATTCGCTGATCATCAACCATAGCTTCATCAAATTCTTAGACACGTGGGGCACCATGCATGATATGAACAGGAAGGACGCTTCAGAGCCGTAAACCAAGAAGAAAGGTGATTGTCCTGTGGCTTTACTGGGTTGAGACCGTAGCTCGTACACAACTGGAAAGAGTTCTTTCATCTAACACCCTTCAACGTTCTTCAGGGTTCTTTCCATCCTTTCCTTGAGTCCATCGAGTAATAAACCATTACCTCTTTCGACCTGGCCGTTAGCTCGTGGATGTGCGACCGAGGCATAGCAAACTTCAATCCTGAGATCTTTGCAGTAGTCCTAGAATTTACTATTGTGACATCCCTGATGTTAATACATTGAAAGCACCTTTAAAACAGGTTAAAAAGGGAAAAATGGTGTTAGAACTAAAAAATTTACCCAAAATTCAAATTGAAATTCAAAATAAAGGTCTTTTTGACACCCAACTAGAATCTCAAGAAATTTGTACTGAACTTGAAAATCTCCAAAAATAAAAGTTGTTTTTCATCACAAATAAGGCCAAGTCACTGTTGGGAACTTTTGCAAATTTTTCAGTTTAGCCCCTCAAAAACTCGAAAAACAGTTCTAAACACCTGTTTGAATTTGGCTTGTTTGAGCTTGAAAAATTTGAAATTTCAGGTTCACACCAAAAAGAAAGTTGTGTCCCACATCTCAAAATCCAACTTTTATTTTTACACTTTTCAAAGTTCAGTTCAAATTTTTGGAGAAAATTTGAAAAAGGCAAAGGAGCTCCACGGGGCTGCCAGCTCACCCCTGGCGTGCTCTGCTCCTGGCCGGAGTCCGGCCGCCACGTGGCCGGCGTGCGGCGGAGGCCGCGCCAGGCCGGCCGAGCCACGGCGGCAGGTTCCTTTTGTCGTCGCATGGGCTCCCGACACCCCGACCGGTCCTTTCCCGCGCCACAGTGCCCTGGCCGCCGCGCACCGCGCGGAACACCATCATGGCGAGCCGAGCGGCGCCGTGGTCATCGCCTCGCTCGCGTGCAGAGCCCCTCCGCGGTGGATTCCTTCCCACTACGCGCCAAGGAGCACTGTGGAGGATCCCCAGCGCCCACGCCACAATCTCCCCTCGCCCAACCCCGTCGCACGCTCGATCCGAGCTCAGGGGGCGCATCAATGGCGCGTCGCGTCACCATCTCCCCTCGCGCGCGCTCCTGAGGCCGCTCATTACTCTCTAGCGTGCCCAAGCACTCCACCGAGCACCCTCACTCCTTCTCTCAGCTTGCACTCAGCCATTTCCCTTCTCCCCACGCTCGAGCACTTCGTCTTCAACCTCCAGCCGCTCGGACCAAGCTTAAGTGCCGAGCAAAATTCGTCCTCATCTCTCCACCATTCACAAATTCCTCGCGCACAGAGCTAGACTACTTCCCTAGCTTCCATTTCCCCCACTTCTCTCGAGCTATCCCCAACTCTCCGGCAAGAAATCGGATTTTCCCCCAAATCCTCATTTCCGGCCGCCGGAGCACCCGCACGTCGAGCACCCACTTCGAGCCATCCCCAAGTTCAACCAAGCATCCCACCAGCTCCACCAAGTCCCACTGGTGCTCACAAGCTTCTCCAACCCCGGTGACGGCCACCACCCTCGCCGGAATCGAAGCCGCGGCGGCCGCAACGCCATAGCACGTCGCCGGCGACCTCCGAACCTCCTCCGACCTCCCAACCGCCACCATTCGACTCGTGGTGAGCCACTGGTTCTTTTCCCCCACTTCTCCGACCTCCTCCCGCCGTCGTTTGGCCGGCGCAACGCCGTCGACGAGCCGAGCGATTAAGTTCATCGTCTTCCTTTTTACAGGGTTCCCAGTGAAAGAAGTCCGGGACCTGTTCGCGAAGTTTCAATAGATTCAAGGGTCGCGGCGTAAAAAGATTCTTAAGGTTTAACACATTTTCCCAAAATCTTGTAAAATCCACCAAAAATCGTACAAAAATCGGAAAAATGCACAAAAATACTCTCTGGACTCGTGAGATTGTAAACTCCAATCTCATGTTAGCATGTATATACTTTTGGTGAACCGTTTATGAACTAAAATTCAAACAGTGAATTTAGAAACTTGTGCACCAATTCAAATCCTGAGCTCCTCTAGTGCTGAACTTTGGATATGTTGTTTGTAGTGACTTTAGACGCCTTGTGTCCAAAGGAGACCTATAAAAATATGCACTGTAGCTTCAGTTATGAATTAATTGGTGATTCCTGTGTTAGTTTAGTCCCGCAATTATTAAAAATAATCCATGCAGCCAAAAATCACCATTTTTCTCCAGAGGTCTAAGCACTTGTTAGCACATGTGGTAAAAATGCTAAACTTAATTTTTGACCCTGTTTAGACTAGCAAATAAATAGATGTATGTTCTCGGATAGAAAATTATTGAGGACTATCCAAGTGGTATTTTTAGCCACTACTTGGCCACAGCGCTCCTTCCACTCATGCCTAGCTCTGGTAGAAAAATTATCTGATTTGGAAGTAATTTTAATTTTATATGAATTAATTCTGTTTTCCGGGACAGCAAATGGTTCCATTTTTAATAAATTCTGTGTAGCTTAGTTTTAGCTAAATTTTGGAGTGATCCTAACTCTTATACTCCAGTAGCTGTCATAAAGTTTATAGATAAAAAGGAGGAACAGAAACAGAGAAACAAAAATGAGAAGAAACTAGGTTAGAATTGAGTTATAAAATGAAATAGATCACTTTGATTAAATAATTAAATATGGAGCATGTGAAATCTAAATTTCAGAACAGCACCCTAGCTTCAAAATAATAAATTGGATTATTTTATATGTGTACACAATCACCATCATAGACACGATAAAATTCCACACCCTTCTCTAATTTTGTGGAGTAGAAAGTGGTACACTAGCATGTCTAGGTGAATATGGCCTTCAAGGCCTTGGTATTAGATCATTTAGGCAGCCACTATGAAGTTATGCATCTGATGTAGAAGGCGCTCTTGCGGACGGCATCTATCACCTCGTCCCTGCCGACGAAGAAGGAATCCCCGAGAGCGGCGCCAACGAAGTCACGGTCGACCCGGAGTCTAACAGTCAACTAGCCCCGGAGCCCCGGAGCATGACCTAATTTTCACTTTGTGCAACTATGTATTTATTTATGCTTGTGCATTTATGTTCTAGGTGTTGTTTGAATACCTTAGTTGCATGATTCTAGTACCTATGACTGGAAATACTAGTATGAAAGGATCGATAGAGCAATGCCTTTAGGTCCGTTACAAGTCGAGTGATTTCCTGTCATTCGCGAGACATAGGAGTTGCTTGTCTTTACTTATGTTGGAATCATAAGGATGGACGGGCGGGATGGTATGTGTAGATCTCCCGTCCGTGTATGATAATTGATTTAAGGTCGAAACGTGTGGTTCTGTGTGTCAAGTTTTTGAACGTACCACATGCATGCCGACTTATGGGAATCGGTAAGCCCGGTACCAGATTGAAGCAGCTAGGACCGATAGCCATCTCTCCTTGGAAACTCTTGTTTCCCTTGCCGTAAACATGTGGATATATGCGTGATGCCGTGAGTGAAGCGGTAAACCTTTATCCTAAGGAAGTGGACCCGGCGCCGAATTGTGGATCCATGGGAAAGGTTGGGAAGTGCTTGTGCCTTTTATAGCAAGCATTGTCCGTGTGTGTTGGGTTTCCCCTGGCCAGGTAGCAAAATTCGGTTCGAACTGTCCGCTGCTCGCGGTTAATGAGACTGCTTGACCGCTGTGCTGCATTGAATAACAAGTGGAACTATGAGGATGATGAACTTGTTGTATGAATTAAATTGTATTGCACCACATGTATGCTTAGAGAGGATGCTAATCTAGAATGGTTAATTCTACTAGAATATGATGCTAAAACCATGCAAGTAAGGATCCACCAGCCAAAAGCCTCTCATATCTAGAAGTCGGTGATGTAGTTTTCACCCGACGGGTAAGCCTTGCTGAGTATTAGTATACTCAGCCTTTCTTGTGGCTATTATTTTAGGTATTGTGATGGATGTGGCAGTCGATGCCATCACTTGTCCTACCCAGGTTCCCCTGGATGGCACGTCGAGTGGATTCCGTCCTCTGCCGAGGATCGGGAGGAGTAGCACCATGGCAGGCTTCGTCATGGTGTTATATGCATTGTCGCTAGTTTAATATTCCGCTGCAATGAACTTTTATACTCTGATTTGAAATTCAAACTTGGTTTGTAATAACTTTATGATACTTTTTATGTATGATGAATTTATGGAATGTTGTAATCTCTGGAACTCACCTTCGTGTGGGCGTGCTTGTTGTTTCGATCATAAAAGTACGTGGTTAATCGGGTATAATCCGATGGCGCTCCAGCTTATCCCGGATTAAGTGCCTGACTGCTTGATTAGTGGTCCATGGGTACTTAACTTGGGATAATTTCAGAGTGGTCCGCCACAACTACTAATGAAGGTAGTACCCAAATTAGTGATAATCCTATGAGGTATCCCAAAGCGCAAAATTAACTCTTGGAGAAATTGAACTGCCTTTTCTGCCGTAGGCTTCACTAATGGAAAGACCTCGATCCATTTTGAGAATTCGTCAATGGCAACGAAGCAATATTCAAAACCTCCAGGAGCGCGTGGTAGCTTGGCAATCATATCAAGTCCCCAACATGCAAAAGGCCATGACGAAGGAATAAGCTTGATCTTGTGTGCCAGCATATGAGAGTGGTGAGCAAAGTACTGACAACCCTTGCAATAACGAACAATTTCCTCCGCATCATGCAGAGCTGTAGTCCAGTACGGAAAGCTTTGCCCATGATGCTACGAGATGCTGCATGATTTCCACATTCTCCTGAATGGATTTCGTGTAGGATGTTCACGCCTTCCTGTTGGGACACACAATTCATGAGAGTACCGGACCGAGAGCCTCGCCGGTATAGTGTGTCACCAATGATCACATAAGATTTGCCACGACGAGCGATTTGTTCAACTTCTGTCTTCTCAGAGGGAAGTCTGTCGTGTAGAAGATAATCAATAATAGGCGCGGGCCAAGTGGCATCAATAAGCATGACTTCTGGGGTTGTTGTCTGTTGACACACTTTTGGTCAACACACGAAAAGCGCTAGATCGTGCGGTCGTCGAAATCTCCTCGTCGGAGCTCCTGGACGCAGCCGGTCAGACCGCTTGTAGCAGAGGCGCCGCGAAATCCTACGATCACAACCTCACGAGGGACCACGTCGGAGGCTGTGAACCTAGGGTTGTTCTAAGATCGGCAAGGCCACTTAGAACGTCCTAAAACATCGTGGAGACAAAGAAGGAAAGCAAAAGGGTTGGAAAAGCTAGGGTTTGAAGATAAATGTAAGATAATAATTTGATCGATTGGGTAGAGGTCCTCAATCGGCCACGGCCCTTTATATTTATAGGGTGGGGAGGTCTTGCCCCGCGAGAAAGTCCTTGTACAGATCTAAAAACTTACAAAAACCTGATTCTACTCGGACTCGGGGACAGGCGGTCAGACCGCCTGTGACAGGCGGTTAGACCATCTGGCACAATTGCCAGACCGGCTACAGGGCCAGCCGGTCTAACCGCGTGTACAGGCGGTCTAGACCGGCTGTCCCAGCCTGATCAGCTTCAAGCCACTTTTGGTCGTCAACATATGCCCCCCTGTTTTTTGGTAAAACTTTGTTTACCATAAAACATTTAATCAGACAAAGGGCGACCATCTATTGTCGGCCATTTTTTCCCTAAGGGCGATATCAAATATCGGCCATATCCTTTCAAGCATGTTGCCAAACACTTGGATGATATTTCTTCAAATACTTCCCATTGAGCGCCCTTGGCAACTGAAATCCTTGTAAAGTCTCCACCACATAGGAATTCCCAGAATAAACCTTCACAACACGATATGGTCCTTCCCAATTCGGCGACCATTTACCAAATTTGTTGCTCTTTGTTCCTATAGGCAAAATAGTCTTCCAAACCAAATCACCAACTTGAAAGGATTTAAGTTTTACCTTCTTATTATATGCTCGAGCCCCTCTTCTTTTGTCCTTTTCAATCTCGTCTAAGGCCTCCAAACGCTTGTCGGTCACGTCATCAATATTATCCATCATCAAAACACAATATGTACTAGCATCAAGTTCATTCTGCTTAGCCAATCTATAAGCAGCCAGATTTACCTCAACAGGCAAAACGACCTCTTGACCATAGACGAGCTCAAATGGAGTAACCTTAGTAGCACCATGTCTAGAAATACGATGCGCCCATAATGCTTCAGATAATACCTTGCTTAGGATGATCTTCAATCTTCTTCTTTATGAGCTTGATCAAAATCTTGTTGCTAGACTCGGCTTGACCATTGGCTTGAGCATAATACGGAGATGAATTGAGCAATTTAATACCAACAAACTCACGTACCTCCTTAGAAATAAACGACGTTCCTTGATCTGTCGTCAATGTTTGAGGAATCCCAAATCTATGAATAATATGCTCAGTAATAAACTCAATCACCTCTCTATGTGTCATGTTCTTGAGGGGAATTGCTTCAGTCCACTTGGTAAAATAATCAGTAGCTACAATCACAAAACAATGACCTTTGGATGAAGGAGGATGAATCTTACCAACAAAATCTAAACCCCACCCTCTAAAAGGCCATGGCTTAATGATTGGACGCATCAACGCAGCAGGTGCAATCTGAATATCCCCAAACTTCTGACACTCTTCACATCCTTTGTAGTAACGAAAACAATCGGCTATCATCATAGGCCAATAAAAACAAGCCCGTCTAAGGAGCCACTACATCATTCGAGCCGATTGATGTGTACCACAAATTCCTTCATGAACCTCTGCCATAGCCAATCCAGTTTGATCAGGATCTAAACATTTCAAAAGCAATCCATCCATGGTCCGACGATATAGTTCACCATCAATCAAAGTAAACTTAAAAGCCCATCGTCGGACTTTTCGATCCACTGACCTGCTAGTATCCTGCAAATACTTCACCAGAGGCTCCCTCCAATCACCAGCATCAGCCACAATAGATTGAAAATCATTAACAGCCGAATCAGTGTTTTCAGAGTTGTAGGCGGTCAGACCGCCCGTACCGGCGGTTAGACCGGCTGTAAAAGGCGGTTGAACCGCCTGTTCCAGAGCAGAAACGTCAGCTTCACGAAACATCGGCCTCTTTTCATGAAAATTTCTTTTCTGAACATTATAGCCTGATGCTTGCTGTGCCAACGCATTAGCTCTAGGATTCTCTTCTCTTGGTACATGATAAATGACAAATTCATCAAAGCAAGATATAATATCTAAACACTTATCAAGATAAGCATTCAAAAACCCATCTAAGCATTGACAAACTTTAGATACTTGCTGAACTACCAAAAGAGAATCACCATATGCTTCTACATGTTTTACTCCCATGTCACATCACATCTCCAATCCGAATAATAAAGCTTCATATTCGGTTTGATTATTAGTGCACTTATGATCTAATCGGTTAAGAGCCTCAAAAACAACACCATTTGGTGAAATAAGAATAACACCAACTCCACAACCACTTTTACAAACTGATCCATCAAAATTCAATTTCCATGGAGTAAAAGTAATATAGCCGACATTTAAATCAAGATGCTCACTAATCCTATGTTCAACAGTAAAATCGGCAACGATTTGTCCTTTCATAGATTTCAATGGCTCAAAGACTAAATCATATTCAATTAAAGCATAAGCCCATTTGCCGATTCTACCACTTAATATAGGTCTATGCAACATGTATTTAATTATGTCATCTTGGCTAGCAACTATGCAAGTATTTAATAACAGATAATGCCTCAACTTTGTAAAAGCATTATATAATGACAAGCGTAACTTTTCAATGAAAGTATACCTTGTTTCGGCGTCCAATAATCTCCTACTTGCATATGAAATAATATATTCCTTCCCTTTGGTCTCTTGGATCAAAACAGCCCCAATAACACTTTCTTCGGCCGCAATATATAATTTAAAAGGAACCCCTCTGCTTGGTGCCCGAAGAACCGGAGGCGAAGATAAATAATGCTTGATCTCTTCAAATGCCTCTTGCTATTTTGCCCCCCAAGTAAATTCAGCATCACCTTTCAACCGAAGCAAAGGAGTAAAAGCATTCACCTTTCCCGACAAATTACAAATAAATCTTCTCAAGTAATTCACCTTGCCCAAGAACTTCTGCAACTCTTTCTTAAAGCTAGGCGCCTGCAACTTGCCAATAGTGTCGGCCTTCTTTGGATCAATTTCTATGTCATGCTCATGAACTATAAAGCCCAAAAACTTACCAGCCGACACACCAAAAGCACACTTGAGTGGATTCATCTTCAAACCATACCGACGCATTCTTTCAAATGCAAGTCTCAAATCGGCCAAATGAGAAACACTTCCAGCCGACTTGACAACAATATCATCAATATAAACTTTCAAGATAATACCAAGCAAATCATGGAACATTAAATTCATCGCCCTTTGATAAGTAGCACCGGCATTCTTCAAACCCAATGTCATAAGAATCCACTCAAACAAACCAGCAAAGCCTGGACATACAAAAGCCGTTTTGGATATATCCTCTTTGGCCATGAATATTTGATTGTAACCAGCATTACCATCAAGAAAGCTAATCATTCTATGTCCAGACGCAGCATCGATTAGCATATCCGCTATTGGCATAGGATATTCATCTTTAGGAGTAGCACGATTAAGATTTCTAAAATCAATAGACCCTCTAATCTTACCCGTTCCTTTCTTTTCCACGTGTACAATATTAGAAATCCATTCAGCATATCGACAAGGTCTAATAAACTTTGCTTCTAATAACCGATTTATTTCCTCTTTAACTCGGTCATAAATTTCAGGATTAAAACGCCTAGTTGGTTGTTTATAAGGCCTAATACCAGACTTAATAGGTAACCGATGCTCAACAAGCTCTCGGCTTAAACCAGGCATTTCATGATAACTCCAAGCAAAGCAATCAACATACTCCTTTAATAACTTTATTAATTCAGATTTAGAAACAGGATCTAAATTCTTATTTACAAACGTCGGCCTGGGTATAGAACCATCACCAATGTCTACCTCCTCAAGAGGATCGGCCGACGTAAAACCACATCCTAGCTTGCTCATATCATCAAAATCTTCAATAGCTTCACACATATCGTTCTGATGCGCCCGATAGTGATCAAGTCTCTGCTGCAACCACTCTTGGTTATCCATTAAGTCATACGAGATGATTCAGCCAAATCTGTATCGGCTTTATGACAGCAGGAACAAAACCATTCTTAGTACAGCTGATAAACTCAAATTCAAAAAGATCTAAGCCTGACAAACATCTAACATCATTGTGAATGCCAACCAAAGAGCTATCAGCTAAAGCAACACAAGCAGAAGTATCGCCATACACAACTTCTACATCATCATCTACCCATTGAATCAAACATTGATGCAAAGTAGAAGGAATGCATTGGTTCGCATGAATCCAATCACGACCCAAGATTAAACTAAAGTTACCTTGAGTTTCAGCGACAAAGAAAGCAGTGGCCAAGGTCTTACTCCCAATAGTAAGCTCCATAGAAATCACCCCCTTGGCGCCAATAGGCTCTCCTCCCCCAATGCCGCTGATGGGCATGTTGGTCTTAATCAACTCTGAATCGGAACCACCAAGCTTCTTGTATAAAGAGTAAGGCATCAAATTCACAATAGCTCTTCCATCGACCAACATCCGCGAGATTGGCTTCCCATTGATATGTCCCTTCAAATATAAAGCCTTCAAGTGATTAACTTCAGCTTTAGGCTTCTGGAAAATAGCTTCCTTGGGACCAAAATCAAGATGAGCAATCTCCTCTGAAAGCATATCCCCATTCATGGACATATGAAGCAAATTCACATCAACATTCATGCGCTCCGGAGAAGAACCGTAATCAACAAGCTCTTCATCGTCCTCAGCAGTGGGAACCGATGTTGACTTGCCACTACGAGCCGAAGAACTGGAAGAAGAAACACCGGGCGCTTCTGCGTCACCCAGTCTGACCGCCTGTACAGGCGGTCTGACCGCCTGGGCCACCGGTCCTGAGTGACAGGCGGTCTGGACTGCCTGTACAGCCGGTTTGACCGCTTGCGGGTCTTCCTTCGGCTTCCACTCCTTCTTCTGTGGAATCATGGGCTTGACTTGATTGAAGACTTCATCTCTCTGCTTCTCCAACTCTTGCTTTTGTTTTTCCCGAAAACAGAGCCTCTGAAGCTTCCTCTTCTGCGTGCGAGTTAACCCTTCAGGACACCACCTCGGAAGAAAATGCTGCTGAGCCTTGCTAGTACTAGCCCCTGATCTTCCACCATCTTCTCACTGGAAGTCGGCTTCATAGCCAGACTTTTCTCAATGGGAACATCCATGGTCCCAACTTGAATAATGTCGGACTCAGTAGTCCTCTCTAAGTCCACATCCATGCTCTGCACCTCCTCCTTCCTCTTAGGTCCATAAACCTGCATCGGAGGAACTCTTGGCGACTGACCCTGTCGGGCGGTCTGACCGCCTGTTACAGGCGGTTTAACCACCTGTGCCCGCTCTTGACCAGATTGACGGAAAGCCAATCGGTCTCTCTTGGGATAAATGTGGCGGTTCCACTCCGAAATTATTCCAAGTTAAGTACCCTCAGACCACTAATCACGTAGTCAGGCACTTAATCCGGAATAAGCTGGAGCGCCGTCGGATTAAACCCGATTAAACCACGTACTTAACTAGATCGTAACAGCAGCAGGCCCACACGAAGGTGAGTTCCAGAGATTACAACATTCCACAAATTAACTTACACACATAGAGAAGTAGTTATTACAAACCGAGTGCAAATTTTAAAATCAGAGTACACAAGTCTTGCAGCGGAATCTAAAGTTCAACATAACTGAAATTAGAGTTCATTGCAGCGGAAGTAAATAATCTAACGACGAAACAGGTAACTCCGTGATGAAGCCTGCCACGAAGCTACTCCTCCCGATCCTCGCCGGAGGACGGGACCCATTCGATGTGCCAGCCAGGTGGAACCTGGGTAGGCCAAGTCATAGCATCCACATCCAGAATTATACCTGTAAAATAGTGCCACAAGCAAGGCTGAGTATACTAATACTCAGCAAGGCTTACCCGTCGGGTGAAAACTACATCACCGACATCTAGACAATGAAAGGCTTTTGGCTGGTGGGTTTGTTTGCCAAAAAGCAACTAAAAGTAGATCCTTGCTTTCAAGTTTTAGCACCATATTCTAATAAATTTAACCATTCTAGATTAGCATCCTCTCTAAGCATACAAGTGTAGCAATACAATTTAATTCATAGAACAATTTCATAATCTCAAATTCCACTTATTACTCGATGTGGCCTGACGGTCAAGCAGTCTCATTAACCGCGAGAAGCGGACAGTTCGAACCGAATTTGTGCTACCTGGCCAGGGGAAACCCAACACACACGGATACTCTGCTTGCGATAAAAGGTACAAGCATTTCCCAACCTTTCCCATCGATCCACAATTCGGAACCGGGTCCACTTCCTTAGGATGAAGGTTTACTGCTTCACTCACAGCATCACGCATACATCCACGAGTGTACGGCAAGGGAAAACAAAGTTTCCAAGGAGAGATGGCTATCGGCCCTAGCTGCTTCAATCTGGTACCGGGCTTACCGGCTCCCATATACCGGCATGCATGTGGTACGTTCAAAAACTTGACTTAGTATCCACACCTTCCGACCTTAACCAATTATCAAACACGGACGGGAGATCTACATCTATCATCCCGCCCGTCAATCCTTATGATTCCAACATAAGTAAAGACAAGCAATTCCTATATCTCGCGAGTGACAGGAAATCACTCGACTTGTAACGAACCTATAGCAATGCTCTACCGATCCTTTCATACTAGTATTGCAAGTCATAGGCACTAGGAAAATATTGCAGCTATGGTATTCAATCAACTCCTAGAAACGTAATGCACAAACATAGAGAATTCAAGTGCATAATTTAGTGAGAGTTAGGTCATGCTCCGGGGCTTGCCTTTTTGCTCGACTCAAAGCTTGGGTTAAGGTAGAGTTAGTTTGACTGGCTTCAGCAGCATTCTCCCATCCTTCTTGTGGTCCTTCTTCGAAATCCGCGACGGGTACGCATGCTCCGGGATCTATACGAGATGCATATGCATAAGATTTACAGCGATTTCAATGTTCCAAATAAAGCACGGGCATTTAAGGCCATAACCACCTAGACCAGCTTAGGCATTTCTATTGTTCTCACAAAAACAAGGTGTAGGTGTAGATAAGGTTTTATTTGACTTCGATGATGATTGTGTACATATATAAAAGAATTCTATTTATTTCTTCACAAATTAGGGTGGCTGTTCTGAATTTTAGATTCTAACCATTTTATTTCAATTAATTAACCAAAAAGGTTTATTCTTTTATATATTTCAATTTCCACCTAGATTCTTTCTATATTTGTTTCTCCATTTCTGCTTAACATTTTTAGCTATAAACTTTATGACAGCTATTGGAGTATAAGAGCTAAGCTCACTCCAAAATTTAGCTAATTTCGAGCTACACATAATTTATTAAAAATCTATAAACAGCTAGCTGCAGGAAGTGAGTTAAATTCATAATAAATTGAAAATTTATCCATTTCAGGAGATCTTCCTACCAAAGCTAAGCATAAGCATGAGGAGGGCTCTGGCCAAGTGATGGCTCAAAACAACCCTTGGGTAGTCCTCAATATTTTTCTATCCAAAAACACATATTTATTTATTTACCATCCTAAACAGAGCAAAAATTAAGTTTTTCATTTTTAACATGTGTGCTAACAAGTTTTAAGTTCTCAGGAGCAAAATGGTGATTTTTCGCTACACAGTTTATTTTTAGTGATTTCTTTACTGCAAAAAGTCAGAAAACACAATTTAATTCATATCTGGAGCTACACACCATATTTTTGGGTCTCCTTTGGACACAAGCTGTCCAAAGCCACTATACACAACATATCCAAAGATCACTTTCATAGCTGCTGTAGTTTAGGAATTATGCACAAAAGTTCATTTTCAAAGTTTGATTTTTAGAGCCTGAACCAAGCAATAAAAGCATATACATGCTGTGTAGGGAATGAAATATACATCACCAGGAGTACAAAGAATTTTGGTTTGTATTTTTATGATTTTTCTACGATTTTATATCGAATTTACAAGTTCACTGCAGGAACCCTAGATCTGCAGTTCGACTTTTCAATCTAGCCCCCGGAACTTTTCAAAACTTCACAGCTAAGCCCCTGGAATCTTACATTGGGAACCCTGCAGAAGGAAGAAGATGAAGAGAGGCCCTTGGCCGGCCATTGACGGCGAATCCCCACCGTCGGCGAGGTCTTGGCGAGGGGGAAGGGCATGGGGAGCATCACCGCGACGAGGGCTATCCATTCCCCACCTTGGACCGGGGGATTGGAGGCCGGGAAGGGGGCGACGGCGAGCAGGGGCGGCAGCAGCCATTGATGGCCATGGCGGCAGCTCTGCAGGCCGGGGGAGGTGCTGCTGGGCGGCTGGATTCGTTGGAGAGGTGGAGGAGAAGGTTTGGGGCGGCGCAGTGGAGGCCGTAGGGCAGCAGGGCAGCGGGGTCGAGCTCGAGCAGAGCACCCATGGCAGCAATGGGGGGCGGCTGCTCTGAACAGGGAAGGGGCTAGGGTTTGGGCGCCAGGGAGCTTAAATAGGAGGTGTCCGCGAGGGTAGAGAAGGGATTTCGCGTGGGGAAGGGAGGAGAGGGCGCCAGGGACCCGTGGCGCCTCCTCCATTGCTGCCCACTGCATGCAGGACAGGGAGGAGAGAGGTGGCGTGAGGAGGAAGAAGGGGGCTGACAGGTGGGGCCGGGCTGTAAGAGAGAGGAAATAAATTTTCCATTTAAAAGTTTTGCTCTAAAAGAAATAGCTCCCGAGGTCCAAAAATTGTGAATAAATACATTTTAGAAACCTTAGAACATTTGTGTTATAATGGAGGTTTGAAAAGTTGCAAAACATTCTTGGTTTAGGTGCAGTTTTAAATTCAAAAAGACTTGAATTTGAATTTGGTATGAATTTTTGGCCCTAGCAATTCAACTCCAAAAATAGGGGGGAAAAGATGTAAATTCAACATTTGGGATCTAGTCTTTTATAAGATTTTTACCCATCATAGTTATATTAGAGAATTTGGGTTTTCTTTACAAGTCAATTTTTAACCCAAATTCAATATTCCATAATTCGAATTGCTTCCAAGGACATTCGAACAAGGTAGAAAAGAGGAGGTGTTTTATTTGCATACTAATCCACTTTTGTAAGACCAAAAATTCAAGTCTTAAATAACTTCCTCATTTGGTAGTGTTAGTCCAAGTTTTCTCTCTTTTTCAACAGGTGGGTAAAATCATAAATTCCTTCCCAATTCCTTTTATCAATTATTTTATTTCACCGCTTCCGCCTTTATTAAACCCTTCTATAGTGTCACTAAACATCATAGGTATGATACTCAAAGAGAGTTTTCAATTTAAAGTCCTACCCCCTTTTATTTTGGGAGTAAAATCTTATTTTAACTTATAGTTAAAACATGAACACATACATGGAGGTTAAAAGCTTATTTATTTTATATGCTCAACTTTAATTATGTCATCGACAACTTAACATATACTAAAATATTAATTAATTTACATCCTTTGTAATTTTATGAAAGCTCATGTTGGGAACAAAACTTTATTTTATTACTAACACCACAAGATTGCCACATGTAGGCCATGATTAGAACTGCAAGCTTACTAATCCAATTATTTAAGCCTAACATTAAATTATTGACAATTATTTTACTAAAGAACATTAGGAGCACTCTAAATATTATTTTATTTATAGCCCAAAGTGCGCTCCCTTTAAAAAGTGTGTGTGCCCGTGTGTTTTTCCTCTCATGGTTAAGTTGGTCTTTCAACTCGATTTCCTATGTTTGGTGGATAAATCATCTGAGTTATACATAACTCACCAAGGTTGCAATTGACATTTTTAGTTATACAACTTCCATTTGAGAAAGTGGTTTGGTTTTATAATTAGAAAGTACCTTTCTAAAGAAAGGTGTTTTGAAACAAGAAAAGAACTACAACCTTTCATAGACGTTTGTGATGTGCACAACTCTTATTTATAATTTTAAATTAAAACCTTGCCTTCAGAAGGTCATTAATATCTTTAGTTGGAATTATTTCATGTGTTGACTTCATATGAGCCATTAGTCCTTTAAGACCTTTGGGGACATAGAAGCATTACTTAATATGCCGTACAATCCTGACTTCTTTTTAGGAGATTTGTAAGTGTCGTCTCGAGAGCATGTATTTAGAGTTTTGCCGTGCAACTTGTAAGAGAAGATTTTTAGATGTGTACTAGAAAAGTTTTTGTAGGGTTCAAATTTCAAGAACCAAGGGACGAGTACAAACTTAAAATCCTCGTGTATAACCTTACTCCTACAAGTGATTTAGTTTTAGGGTTTATTGCCTTAGTTTGTTTAATCACCCTTATTTATACGCTTTAAACACCAGGGGTGTTACAGCCTACCCCCCTTAAAAAGAATCTCGTCCCGAGATTCGCTCAGGGAGGAAAGGTGGACATTTTATTAGAAGGAAGAGGTGTTAGTCAAAGAAACACAGATACAACGCACCCAAGTTCTTACAGGTTCACGGCTTCGAGATGATAATTGATACCAGATCTCCGATACAACATCAACGTCGTTCATGTGGGAGCGGGCGATGAATGTAGATATGGAGAGGTAAGAGCATCAAGATTTGGCATACAAAACAAAAATAACACACCACTATTGTCCAGTGAACTCCAGGGCCAATCGGGGGAAAGAAGGGGCAAGCCATGGATGGTGTCAAAAGTCGAATCCTTCCTTGTTCGTCGACTTAATTCTTGCGGAATCCTCAGGTGACTTCTGCGCGAACTCCTCCTTCGATGAAGTTGGTGCTGTGGATCTTGGTTAAACGTCAAGGTAGGTTGCCGAGAGGGGAACTTCCTCGTGGCTTTACGAAGGGGTGGAGGCAGGGTTTGCTTGTCACAGAATGGAGGACATGGTGGGGAAATGGCAGCTTGGTTACCGTGGAGGTCGCCGAAGAGAGACGAGAGCGGTGGAGTACTGACTCAAGTGGAGCACCATGGAGTGATGGCAGCCATAGGAGAGGCTGCATTTATCGACAGCCGGGGCGGAACAGCGATAGTGGTGTGTCGAGAGCAGGAGGTAGGGCCGGCAATGAGATTCCCTGGGTGACGGGACGATGGTACGACGGCAACTGGGGTAGTGTTGACCAGCCGCGGTAGGGAAAAACGACGAAGGGGATAGTGGGCTGGTGAACGGGGCAGAGCACACGACGCACGGATACAGAGGAGGTCAAACTGGCCCTTGAGACCCTGACGTGATGGTGGGAGGAATAGATGGCAAAGGTGATCTTTGAGACTGTAGATAGTCACGGGCAAGATGCTTAACCAATCGTAGGTCCTAAGTAACAACGATTTACCTACTTTTATATCAACAGGAACAAGGAATGAACTCTTTAGCATTCTCCTAAGAGAAAAGGGATGGTTACTGATCAACGAGGTTATGAGATGACAAGAGTGCCCAATAAATTTAAAGCTAGCCCACATCATACTAAACGACCATGGCATGACATTACACGGGGTTGCCGCCCAATTTCTAAGATGAGCTAAAAGGAACAACACGGGTGGGGCGATAAAAGATCTACTTCTGGCAATGATGGAAATACACCTAGAAAAGGTGGTGTGGTATGGAACTTTTGGAAAAATTCTTGCTCAAATTTCATCTTAATTGTCGAATGTCCAAACTCATGCACTTTACCATGGTACACATGGCCTGTTCATGATGAGGTGCACATGATATGATGCACGTGCACATGAGCGTATGGTGCGTATGCTTATGAGAGTATGACGTACATGCCGTGATGCAAGTTAGTAGACCTCACACCACATAATTAAAATTCATCATTGCGGAACAATTAGGGAGAGTAAGGAAGTATCGATTTGGGTTGTCAATAAAGGTCTTTTGCGGGTCATATTCCCACATACCAAGATACCAGTGTGCCCCAAGTGACTCAAGCGTGTGGCTGCAGCGCACACACGAGGTCCTAGGTTCCATCACGGCACCATAGGTTAGGGAATACAATACCACAATAAATTCAGAGGGGACAATCCAATTGACACCAGGAGGAAGAAGCACTCATGGGTTAGATGCACATGTGGTTAGGTACCAAAAGATTTTCATGGTGCAATTGACATGGTAATGGTATGCAATGCCCATGCACATGAATTACTCGGGATGATTCCATTGCATGAAGAAGGTACAGATAACCTTTATGCATACAAATGTGACCTTGACCCAATTCACGTCTTGTTCTCATTTATATTTATTTCCTTGAGCAAGAACAAAACAAGGATTCAAGGATCAAGAAATCAAGGTAGTTGAGTATGTGGAACCAAAAGCCGAGAGTGGCGGGTAATCAAAATCACGCGGCATGTGAGAGTTAGGGATAATAATTTAATCAAGATGTGAGAGTTGAGGTGTATGGAATCGAGCAATAAGGGAGGTCGAGGGTTCGGATCCTAACACATCATGTAATAGGACATTGTTATACCTGACACCCCTATATTTACATTGTTGGTTCAAGTCATTGCATACCCATATACTCCTCCTAAGCTCAAAGTTCTTGATCCACCCTTAACTAACTTATTAATTTAATGATTACGCCCACGGGGAAACACGTGCTGATCCTAAGTCATTACATTCTCCTATTTCATAAGCGGATCAAGTGTCTAAAAGGGTTAGGACAAAGAGAATGGATTGAAGTAGTCCATATTGCCTTGCGTTTGGTCAGGTGTCTTATAGTAGCGTAGATGTGGAGGATATTAGAGATTAAAATTAAAGAAGAATTACTCTGGACAGATTGTGTTTCCGTAGAAGAGAATTCATAGCTCCTTGCTCCAGCATCCAAAAATTCTCGTCCTTAGCCAGTTAGTGGGAATTTGGTAATCTACGCATTGGTTTGCCTCTCAGACGCTGACCTAGTAATTAAGTTTGGTCAAAACCTTCAATCTAGGCTTCTCGGTTTAGAGGGATTTTCAGCCCACCGAACTTTATAATTCTGCCTATAACTCTAGTTTCCTTATTCCCTCGGGGCTGAACCTTTGTGAGTGTTCCCTCTAAATTTTCTAATCGGCTTTGATAACCATCATTTAGTCCAGACATAGCATCTTCATGGGAAAGTCTTTGACATAATTCTTACTCATAGGCTATGAACGAAATAATGGGAGTCTAACACTTCTAGTTGCAATCTTAAGTTTCTAAAGTCCAGTTTTTAGTAATTCAAAACTCCAAAACATGCAACTTTTGAGCTTTACTAGTTGTGCCAAAAATACTCTTGTTTAGCACATGGCCCAAGCTTTGTCGTGGGCTATAGTCTCTTTGCTGCCCAAAGGCACACAGTAAACAAGCTGAGTTCAGCAGTAAATACATACGGCTGTTTTCAGAATATAAATATTTCGGTCACTCCTATGTTATTTCTGTTGCTATGTTTTAATATTAGTTCATTCCAACAAGTCTCCCAAATCACTCAACACACATACTGATATAATGCACGGTGTAAGATGCAGTCGTCTTCCGAGCATATATACAACGCAGCAGGCGGTTTGTCTCTGACTAAACAAACTGAAATTGCACCAATCATGATTTGTTCGTCGGTTTCCAAAGTGTGGCAGCAGGAGGTAGTCAGACTTCAGAATAACTTTCCCACTGATATTTTATAGTTAGACCTTGTACTTGGAATTCGGCATGAAGGAGACAAAACAAGGCAGATTTTGGACAGTAAGTAAAATATTCATGGCCAACAATTTAATACCCCAAAATTTCCCAAACTTCACCAGATTGTTCCTAACATATTTGTACACAATTTTACTGTTCAGCATTTCTTCAATTTTGAGGTTAAGACGGTGCAGAAATTCAAATTCTTAATTACTGTCCCCAGAATTTTCAGCAAGGCCGGAAGTCGGTATTCGGTATTTTGAGTTTTACTTGTCCAAAAGTCTTGCATTCCTTAACTTAATTGTAGCTTACTTAAGTGTTTAAAATTTAGGGATGCCACAGCAGAGCTAGCTACAAGTGAGGCGGCAGCAATATAAACATCCAATCTAAAGTGAGATTCGACATATATTTAAAGAAAGTAATCAGATTATGGGCAGAGTAGGAAAAATTTCATATCCTAACCTATAAGCCCAACCATTACTCAACTTGAGCATAATACAGTTCAGATAACTTCCAATAACTTTTTAGTTCAACACAAAAACAGAACAATTGATCTAGGTGGCGCAAAAATCCCAATCTTTTAATTAACTCTCTGCTGAAATTCCAGCAGACAGGAAGTGGTATTTTGAGCATAACTTTTAATTGGCTGAACCAAATTTGTGGAAATTTGGACAGCATAAACTAGACAAAATTTGTGACAACTTTCGCTTTTAAGCCTCTAGCAGAAACTTTGCAAAAGTCCATTTTCTAATCTGTTGTTCCCAGAAATTCCAGCAGACAAGGGGGTTACCATTTTAAGCATAACTCTTATTCTACTGAACCAAATTGGTTGAAATTTCTACAGTACAAACTAGATAACACCTATGACAACTTTCATGTTGAACACTTTTTCATTTGACAACGTTTTCAGTTTCGAAATAAGGGTGCAAACAGATTGTTCCCAGCAGGAGTTTTGGGTTGTGATTTCAATTTCTTTGACGACGGTTCGTTTTGGTTCACGTGTTACAAATCGATATTATTTCAGTGAGATGTAATGCATGAGCGGCCTATTCGATCTCACAACACACACGCCAATAGACTTTTGGCTTACGAAGTTAGTGCCGGTGGTTAGGCAATATCCGTCTCTCCTTATATTAACTAGTCGGAATTCTCTAACCGTTCAACATACGTAATCGCGGTTAGTGTACCTGCAGAAAATTCCATTCCAGAGCATATATAATCAACCTTTCGTGCCAGCACTCACGAAAGCGTCTCCATACATTACCACCCACTATAGAGGTGGCACCCGAACGTTTAACATTGAACGGGCAATGTTCATATGTCACCGAGGCAACATATTGACAGTTTCATACGCTATTGACATAGCGTATTGACTTTGTGCCGCCATCATATTTGCATATGATGCCGTGGTACGCTACAGCAATCGCCGTACCTTGCGCCCACCATCCTATTCTATTTTCATACGCCATCACAGCGTATTGACTATGTGCCGCCACTATATTTTCATATAGTGCCGTGGTACGTTACAGCAATCGCCGTACCTTGCGCCCACCATTGCGGAAAGTAAATGACAGAATGAAATGTGCTGGAAGTTAGCATAATATACTATCTGCCACCTACCATAACGTGATCCCTTAACCCACATAGGCTTCACGCTCTAGGTAACATCCTTAACGGTCCTAACTTAACTTTCCTTTGCAAAACGCATCGGAAGCACGAGTTGGCAAGTTTTATTCAAAAATCGTTTATTAAAGGTTTGTTGCTCTCTCCGGGCTGCTGTTTCGGCTCTGATGCCAGCTGTGGCGGTTCCACTCCGAAATTATTCCAAGTTAAGTACCCTCAGACCACTAATCACGTAGTCAGGCACTTAATCCGGAATAAGCTGGAGCGCCGTCGGATTAAACCCGATTAAACCACGTACTTAACTAGATCGTAACAGCAGCAGGCCCACACGAAGGTGAGTTCCAGAGATTACAACATTCCACAAATTAACTTACACACATAGAGAAGTAGTTATTACAAACCGAGTGCAAATTTTAAAATCAGAGTACACAAGTCTTGCAGCGGAATCTAAAGTTCAACATAACTGAAATTAGAGTTCATTGCAGCGGAAGTAAATAATCTAACGACGAAACAGGTAACTCCGTGATGAAGCCTGCCACGAAGCTACTCCTCCCGATCCTCGCCGGAGGACGGGACCCATTCGATGTGCCAGCCAGGTGGAACCTGGGTAGGCCAAGTCATAGCATCCACATCCAGAATTATACCTGTAAAATAGTGCCACAAGCAAGGCTGAGTATACTAATACTCAGCAAGGCTTACCCGTCGGGTGAAAACTACATCACCGACATCTAGACAATGAAAGGCTTTTGGCTGGTGGGTTTGTTTGCCAAAAAGCAACTAAAAGTAGATCCTTGCTTTCAAGTTTTAGCACCATATTCTAATAAATTTAACCATTCTAGATTAGCATCCTCTCTAAGCATACAAGTGTAGCAATACAATTTAATTCATAGAACAATTTCATAATCTCAAATTCCACTTATTACTCGATGTGGCCTGACGGTCAAGCAGTCTCATTAACCGCGAGAAGCGGACAGTTCGAACCGAATTTGTGCTACCTGGCCAGGGGAAACCCAACACACACGGATACTCTGCTTGCGATAAAAGGTACAAGCATTTCCCAACCTTTCCCATCGATCCACAATTCGGAACCGGGTCCACTTCCTTAGGATGAAGGTTTACTGCTTCACTCACAGCATCACGCATACATCCACGAGTGTACGGCAAGGGAAAACAAAGTTTCCAAGGAGAGATGGCTATCGGCCCTAGCTGCTTCAATCTGGTACCAGGCTTACCGGCTCCCATATACCGGCATGCATGTGGTACGTTCAAAAACTTGACTTAGTATCCACACCTTCCGACCTTAACCAATTATCAAACACGGACGGGAGATCTACATCTATCATCCCGCCCGTCAATCCTTATGATTCCAACATAAGTAAAGACAAGCAATTCCTATATCTCGCGAGTGACAGGAAATCACTCGACTTGTAACGAACCTATAGCAATGCTCTACCGATCCTTTCATACTAGTATTGCAAGTCATAGGCACTAGGAAAATATTGCAGCTATGGTATTCAATCAACTCCTAGAAACGTAATGCACAAACATAGAGAATTCAAGTGCATAATTTAGTGAGAGTTAGGTCATGCTCCGGGGCTTGCCTTTTTGCTCGACTCAAAGCTTGGGTTAAGGTAGAGTTAGTTTGACTGGCTTCAGCAGCATTCTCCCATCCTTCTTGTGGTCCTTCTTCGAAATCCGCGACGGGTACGCATGCTCCGGGATCTATACGAGATGCATATGCATAAGATTTACAGCGATTTCAATGTTCCAAATAAAGCACGGGCATTTAAGGCCATAACCACCTAGACCAGCTTAGGCATTTCTATTGTTCTCACAAAAACAAGGTGTAGGTGTAGATAAGGTTTTATTTGACTTCGATGATGATTGTGTACATATATAAAAGAATTCTATTTATTTCTTCACAAATTAGGGTGGCTGTTCTGAATTTTAGATTCTAACCATTTTATTTCAATTAATTAACCAAAAAGGTTTATTCTTTTATATATTTCAATTTCCACCTAGATTCTTTCTATATTTGTTTCTCCATTTCTGCTTAACATTTTTAGCTATAAACTTTATGACAGCTATTGGAGTATAAGAGCTAAGCTCACTCCAAAATTTAGCTAATTTCGAGCTACACATAATTTATTAAAAATCTATAAACAGCTAGCTGCAGGAAGTGAGTTAAATTCATAATAAATTGAAAATTTATCCATTTCAGGAGATCTTCCTACCAAAGCTAAGCATAAGCATGAGGAGGGCTCTGGCCAAGTGATGGCTCAAAACAACCCTTGGGTAGTCCTCAATATTTTTCTATCCAAAAACACATATTTATTTATTTACCATCCTAAACAGAGCAAAAATTAAGTTTTTCATTTTTAACATGTGTGCTAACAAGTTTTAAGTTCTCAGGAGCAAAATGGTGATTTTTCGCTACACAGTTTATTTTTAGTGATTTCTTTACTGCAAAAAGTCAGAAAACACAATTTAATTCATATCTGGAGCTACACACCATATTTTTGGGTCTCCTTTGGACACAAGCTGTCCAAAGCCACTATACACAACATATCCAAAGATCACTTTCATAGCTGCTGTAGTTTAGGAATTATGCACAAAAGTTCATTTTCAAAGTTTGATTTTTAGAGCCTGAACCAAGCAATAAAAGCATATACATGCTGTGTAGGGAATGAAATATACATCACCAGGAGTACAAAGAATTTTGGTTTGTATTTTTATGATTTTTCTACGATTTTATATCGAATTTACAAGTTCACTGCAGGAACCCTAGATCTGCAGTTCGACTTTTCAATCTAGCCCCCGGAACTTTTCAAAACTTCACAGCTAAGCCCCTGGAATCTTACATTGGGAACCCTGCAGAAGGAAGAAGATGAAGAGAGGCCCTTGGCCGGCCATTGACGGCGAATCCCCACCGTCGGCGAGGTCTTGGCGAGGGGGAAGGGCATGGGGAGCATCACCGCGACGAGGGCTATCCATTCCCCACCTTGGACCGGGGGATTGGAGGCCGGGAAGGGGGCGACGGCGAGCAGGGGCGGCAGCAGCCATTGATGGCCATGGCGGCAGCTCTGCAGGCCGGGGGAGGTGCTGCTGGGCGGCTGGATTCGTTGGAGAGGTGGAGGAGAAGGTTTGGGGCGGCGCAGTGGAGGCCGTAGGGCAGCAGGGCAGCGGGGTCGAGCTCGAGCAGAGCACCCATGGCAGCAATGGGGGGCGGCTGCTCTGAACAGGGAAGGGGCTAGGGTTTGGGCGCCAGGGAGCTTAAATAGGAGGTGTCCGCGAGGGTAGAGAAGGGATTTCGCGTGGGGAAGGGAGGAGAGGGCGCCAGGGACCCGTGGCGCCTCCTCCATTGCTGCCCACTGCATGCAGGACAGGGAGGAGAGAGGTGGCGTGAGGAGGAAGAAGGGGGCTGACAGGTGGGGCCGGGCTGTAAGAGAGAGGAAATAAATTTTCCATTTAAAAGTTTTGCTCTAAAAGAAATAGCTCCCGAGGTCCAAAAATTGTGAATAAATACATTTTAGAAACCTTAGAACATTTGTGTTATAATGGAGGTTTGAAAAGTTGCAAAACATTCTTGGTTTAGGTGCAGTTTTAAATTCAAAAAGACTTGAATTTGAATTTGGTATGAATTTTTGGCCCTAGCAATTCAACTCCAAAAATAGGGGGGAAAAGATGTAAATTCAACATTTGGGATCTAGTCTTTTATAAGATTTTTACCCATCATAGTTATATTAGAGAATTTGGGTTTTCTTTACAAGTCAATTTTTAACCCAAATTCAATATTCCATAATTCGAATTGCTTCCAAGGACATTCGAACAAGGTAGAAAAGAGGAGGTGTTTTATTTGCATACTAATCCACTTTTGTAAGACCAAAAATTCAAGTCTTAAATAACTTCCTCATTTGGTAGTGTTAGTCCAAGTTTTCTCTCTTTTTCAACAGGTGGGTAAAATCATAAATTCCTTCCCAATTCCTTTTATCAATTATTTTATTTCACCGCTTCCGCCTTTATTAAACCCTTCTATAGTGTCACTAAACATCATAGGTATGATACTCAAAGAGAGTTTTCAATTTAAAGTCCTACCCCCTTTTATTTTGGGAGTAAAATCTTATTTTAACTTATAGTTAAAACATGAACACATACATGGAGGTTAAAAGCTTATTTATTTTATATGCTCAACTTTAATTATGTCATCGACAACTTAACATATACTAAAATATTAATTAATTTACATCCTTTGTAATTTTATGAAAGCTCATGTTGGGAACAAAACTTTATTTTATTACTAACACCACAAGATTGCCACATGTAGGCCATGATTAGAACTGCAAGCTTACTAATCCAATTATTTAAGCCTAACATTAAATTATTGACAATTATTTTACTAAAGAACATTAGGAGCACTCTAAATATTATTTTATTTATAGCCCAAAGTGCGCTCCCTTTAAAAAGTGTGTGTGCCCGTGTGTTTTTCCTCTCATGGTTAAGTTGGTCTTTCAACTCGATTTCCTATGTTTGGTGGATAAATCATCTGAGTTATACATAACTCACCAAGGTTGCAATTGACATTTTTAGTTATACAACTTCCATTTGAGAAAGTGGTTTGGTTTTATAATTAGAAAGTACCTTTCTAAAGAAAGGTGTTTTGAAACAAGAAAAGAACTACAACCTTTCATAGACGTTTGTGATGTGCACAACTCTTATTTATAATTTTAAATTAAAACCTTGCCTTCAGAAGGTCATTAATATCTTTAGTTGGAATTATTTCATGTGTTGACTTCATATGAGCCATTAGTCCTTTAAGACCTTTGGGGACATAGAAGCATTACTTAATATGCCGTACAATCCTGACTTCTTTTTAGGAGATTTGTAGGTGTCGTCTCGAGAGCATGTATTTAGAGTTTTGCCGTGCAACTTGTAAGAGAAGATTTTTAGATGTGTACTAGAAAAGTTTTTGTAGGGTTCAAATTTCAAGAACCAAGGGACGAGTACAAACTTAAAATCCTCGTGTATAACCTTACTCCTACAAGTGATTTAGTTTTAGGGTTTATTGCCTTAGTTTGTTTAATCACCCTTATTTATACGCTTTAAACACCAGGGGTGTTACAATAAAGAATCCTGTCCTGCACACGTCTTCTTGGACCTTCCCAGCCAAGATGAAACAAGGGCTGCACATTTGAATGATATGGCACCCACATCACTCCATTGTCATCCCACACCGGATTCAACTTCATATGAGGAGGCGAAGAAACCCTCTCGTTCTGAATCGGCGATCTCATTCTTTTTTTAACAGCCGATTGCTTGGAACGACCTTTTGTTTGGTGTACTTGTCATAAAGCATATCAAACGTGACTTTGGTCTTCTGAACACCCTGCTCCTTTGCCACGTTCATCTTCCAAGTACCAACTTCTGGACGCTTCGGAATCAGCATCTTCGGGCGTCCATGGGGACAGGCGGCCTGACCGCCTGGTGCAGCCGGTCTGACCGCCTGTAGCAAACCAGCCCCGGGCACCCGCGGTCCAGGAGTAGTGACCGATCCTTGCCCCCCTTGTCCAGAGGATCTCACAGTAACCTTGAACGACTCCTTACCATCAGCCGTCTTCTCAAAAGTCACTTCTCTAACCGACTCTGTTGAAGACGGTCTTTCCTCTCCAATCACCACGTTCTTCCCTTTAGTAGATTCGGCTTGATGCGGCCGAACCAAGACCTTGGGCTGCTGCAACTCCATGGTGTTAACCGGAAAAGGAGTCTCATCAACTTGCATCTCATGAAACTTCAAACGGCTCTTATTAATAGCCGATTGAACCTGCCGACGGAAGACATTACAATCATTAGTAGCATGCGAAAAGAATTATGAAACTTACAATAAGCACCCTTCCTCAATTCTTCCGTAGGTGGTATAACATGAGAAATCTTGATGTAACCACATTTATGCAATTCATCAAATATACGATCACATTTGGATACATCAAAAGTAAATTTTATGTCTTCTTGCCGATTCTTATGAGTCGGCTTAAGGGATGAGCATGACACAGATTTCTTATTAGCAAGCCATACAAATTCAGCTAAATACACATCATTATCATCGCCGGTCGAGTCATCGGATTCATAGTCAACGATATGGACATTAGACCGACGTGTCTTAAAACTTTCTTTTTCTCTAATCATTCGGTCCTCAGCTACTTCAGCTCTAATATGCACTTGCGCGACCGAATAATAATCACAATTGTAAATCTTCTCTCTAATAGAAGATTTCAAACCTCTAAAGCATAAGCCAGCAACATCAACTTCAGAAATAGACAGATTAAAGCAATGGTTTTTAATATCTTTAAATCTTCTCATAAAGCTAGAAACAGACTCATCTCGACCCTGTCTAACCGATGCTAAATCCGCTAACTTCATCTCATGACTGCCACTATAAAAATGATCATGGAATTTACGCTCTAGTTGATTCCAACTTGTAATAGAACCAGGAGCTAATGCAGAAAACCAAGCAAAAGCAGTACCAGTGCAGAAACCAAGCAAAAGCAGTACCAGTAAGTGACAATGAGAACAATCGCCCTCTAAATGCTTCATAGTTTCCTGCTTCCCCTAGCTAAGCTACATATTGGCTAACATGTTCCCAAGTGGTGCGCCCATCATCTCCACTGAACTTAACAAAATTGGGCAAGCGCCACCAATTGGGAAAAGGAACAGTATCAAAGCTAGAATGATAAGGTTTTTGATATACTCTAGTATTACCAAAATCAACACCTAGTTTATTTCTCATCACATCAAACAATTCATCCCTGAATCTAGTAAATTCGGCCCATTGGGGGTTTTGTTGGGCCGAAGGTTGCATAGTATTCATATAATTCAAGTGAGGTGACTGTCTATTCTGTATATCTACATGTGCATTAAAAACATCATCGGAAATACCACCCGAATTTGCAGTATTCATAGTCGTGGAATAAGTAGCGCCTGCTGTAGCTACTGGACCAGCACAGCCAGCAGAGACCGAGTTTGGAACAGTAGACAGCGGCAAAGGTTGCTCCGGCATGAACACCATAGCATTGGTCAAGTTTGGCTGGCCACCAGAACATGCGGTCTGACCGGCTGTAGCCACGGTCTGACCGCCTGTGGCGGTCTGACCGGCTATGCGGTCTGACCGGCTGCAGACCCGACCGCTGCCAACCCAATTGCATTGACCGTGTTCGGTCTGGACATATTGGGTGGCGGCGGGGTCTGTCCAGCGAAGTAATTCAGTGGCATACCATAGAAAATATTGCGCTCAGGTAATTCGCGAGTATCTATAGATTTACCCTCCAACTTATCCATTCGTTCCAATAATCGCATGACTAATAAATCACGATCCGGAAGAGTTGAATCTATAGGAGTAGATGCAGTGGGTTGAGGTGTAGAAGTGCTTACATTGTCAATTACCTCAATTTGCCCTCTACTCATCCTAAAAGAAGGCATTACGAAATCTCGAAGACTTTTCGCCGATCGTTCTTCACGACCTTTCCAAACGTCTTCAAGAACTCCGCTTCTACGTGCTTCTGGAGCGCTAGGCACCTCTCATGATCTTTAGGAGAAAGATCTTCAAGCGAGGCTGTCACAATATTATCTTTTCAAACTTCGAAGCCCATAGTGCTAGGGATAGTAGATCGGTCTTCAAAAACCAGATTTTATAGGGTGGGGAGGTCTTGCCCCGCGAGAAAGTCCTTGTACAGATATAAAAACGTACAAAAACCTGATTCTACTCGGACTCAGGGACATGCCGTTAGACCGCCTGTGACAGGCGGTTAGACCGCCTGGCACAATTGCCAGACCGGCTACAGGGCCAGCCGGTCTAACTGCATGTACAGGCGGTCTAGACCGGCTGTCCCAGCCTGATCAGCTTCAAGCCACTTTTGGTCGTTCAACATGGTGAAATTTAATTCCTAGGAAGTGCTTTTCCAATTTTCGAACTTCTTCGCAATATGCATCCATGCTCTCGGCATTCCGATTCCAATCTTTGATAACTTTCTTGATGACAAGCATTGAATCTCCATAGACCAATAGGCGCTTGATACTGAGAGAAATAGCCATTTTCAAGCCATGGAGGGGAGCTTCATATTCTGCAGCGTTGTTAGACACGGGAAACTGAATCTGCAGAACATATTTGAGTTGATCTCCACGTGGGGAAATCAAAAGGACTCCGGCGCCGCCACCTTCCAGCTTGAGGGAGCCATCGAAGTACATTATCCAATGCTCTGGCTTGGCGGTGACAATGGGAAGATGGTGCTCAGTCCATTGAGATATAAAATCAGTGAGGACTTGAGACTTCGTTGATGTTTGGGACTGAAATTCGATAGCATAGGTTCCCAGTTCAACTGCCCATTTAGCAATACGGCCAGTTGAATCTTGATTATGAAGAATGTTGCCAATAGGATAGCCAGTGACTACGATAATCTGAAAGGAATCGAAGTTGTGGCGCAGTTTTCTTAATGTCATCAAGACGGCGTATAGAATTTTCTGAACTTGAGGGTACCTTGTTTTGTAGTCTGAAAGAACTTCGATCACAAAGTACACGGGCCGTAGAACCTTCTAAAGATGGCCTTCTTCGTCGCATTCCACCACAATAGCAGCGCTGTAACACCCTAAAAATGCTCTATTTAAAATTTAGTAATTAATTGGCTTTTTATATTCAAGTGCTCATGAAAAATGCAGGGAAAATAAAATTTTGGATAATTAAAAGCAAATATAGGGTATAGAAACATTATTGTTGGATTCATGCTGGTGCATTTGTTTTTGATTGTTGAATTCAAATTTGAATTGGAATTTGAATTCAAATGAGAGTTTGAATAAAAGAAAAACCTTTTCTTTTCTCTCTCTTTTTCCTTCTCCTTTTCAGCCCAGCAGCCCAGCTCCTTTCCTTCTTTCCCGCGCGGCCCAGCTCCCTCCCTTTCCTCCCTTTTCGCGCGGCCCAGCAGCTCCGGACAAGCAGCAGCCCGCTCTGTGCCTTCTCCGCCTGAGCCGCTGACCAGCCGGGCCCACCCTGTCGGCACCATCCTCCTCCACCCTCTGCCGCTGACACCTCAGGCCCGCTCGTCAGCTTCTCCTCCTACCTCCAGCCGTAGCCGAGCGGGACACCGCGCCGCCGCCGAGTCCGCCTCGCGCACACCTTCCGCCCGGCTTGGTGCGCATGCCAAGGCGACCTCAAGCCCCTATATAAGCCGCCGCCAACCCCTCGTTCTCGAGCCGCAGCCCCAACCCTAGACGCAACCCTAGCCGCCGCCACCATTGCCGGCCGAGCTCAACGTCGACGTCGCCCCGCTGCTCCGCCATCGCATTGCCGCCAAGAACTCGCCCCAGAGCTCCGCCGTGAGGTGAGGAACACGCCGAGCCCAAAACCCCTCGCTCTCTCGCTCTCCCGCGCTTGCACAAGCCCGCCGGAGTTCCCAACCCGCCGCCGCTCGTCGCCAGCCGCCACCGCCACGTAATCCTCGAGTAGAACCCCCTTAATCGACTCCCCGTCGTCTCCTCTCTCTCCAGGACTAACTGCGGAGAGGTTTGGAGGCCCCTAGCGCCGGGTATGCTCGACGCCGGTGAAGTCCCCGCGAAGCGCCGCCGCGCGCCGCCGCGTCTCCGGTGACCTTGAGCCCGATCTAATCTCAGACGTAGGATTCAAAACCGACGGCCAGATCTGAAAACCCGTTTTAACCCGAGCCGGTTCACCGTGAACCCGTGAACCGTGGTTCATGGCCGGTCCATGGTGTAGAAAACCGTGACGTCATGCCGACGTCAGCATCTAGCCGCCGCCGTGCCTGTTTTGCAAAATAGCCCCTCTATTCAAAAGTATTTACAACTACGTCCTTTTTCTTTCGGTTTAGCCCCTGCTCTTTTGAAAAATAGTGCCCGCCATCCTAGAAGTCATTTTTACTCGTTAGCCCTCGAGTTTTTATACGAAATTATGTTTTAGGTCCCTGGTTTCTTTCAAAAACACCCCTGGAAGCCTAAAACCTTTACCAGCAAGCCCCTAGAGTCCGTTTTAAGCGTAGTTTCTCCGTTTTAACTCCGATTTGAGTGATTTTCGTGCTCATGTGTTCGTAGCAAAGCGTACAGTAACTCTAAAGCCTTCTTTTCATCTTTTTTTATGTTTGGTGTACTGTTCTAATTAAATGCCTTGTTTGCATGTATGTGTGGATGCTTGCGTGGTGATCAATGTGAGTAGTTGACGAGCCGTTCGAGTTCACCGACGATCCCGTTCCCGAAGAGCAGGAGCAGCAGCAGTTCGCTGAGGAAGGCAAGTATAACACGGACCATCCTTGTTACCTATACACCGATTAATCACATAAATCATATGCATGTGTCTAATACTGTTCACCACTAAGGATGTTCCTAGTCTTTACCTTATTCCTTGTTTACCCGGGTTTTATGCATTATGGTTAGACTATGCTACGCGCTGCAACCAACATTTATTTTTATGTTAATATTGAAGTAATGGTTCACTTCAATGATGATTAAAAGATGCTTTTTAGCAACATGGTTCGGGGAACTAGAGCATGTGCTGTGTGCTTTGTTCTAGTGTCTCTATAAGGTTTGGTCTAGGGAATTAGAGCATGTGCTTCGTGCTTTGTTCTAATGTCTCTCCATAAGGTCTGGTTCTTAAAGCGGCAACCCGGGAACCTGTTCGCCGCCATTGGAACTATAATGGCTCTGGTCTTGGATAACTAGCTTGTACGTCTCTAGCTTGCCAGTGGTTACCGAAAGGCGTATGTGGGGAACATTCATGAGAGTATAGTTTGATCCATCGAGGACGGTTCTATCCGTTGGCTATGTCTCGTTAGGCAAAGTCCCGTGATGTAAGCGCCCGATGTACCGCAGCTTCACACGTTGCGATGATTGCGCTCTCGCTCTGGACGCCATTGACCCCCTCACGTTGCGGCCTGAGCGTACGTCAATCTCGATGCCTCGGGTTATGCTGCCTATGTTGAACCAAAATGGCTACTGTGCTTGTTAGGGTGTTTTGTGAAAGTCCTCGTAACATAAATTCTTTTGGATTTATGTGACCGGCGGGTAAAGGGCGAAACCTCTGCAGAGTGTTGATCTATCATGATAGCCGTGCTCACGGATACGAGCGGCCTGGATCCTTTTTTATTAGAAGATGATATTAGTGGTTGATAGTGGTTTGTTCTATAATCACTTATACCTTATTAATGGGTTCATACATTGGGTTCTACTCATTTATAGTAAATTAGATGATAATAAAATGAAACAACTAAAAGTGCTAATGCAGTATAACCGTGTCAAGCCTTTTGTTCTTGCATAACCCGTGTTATACTTGTTAAGTAAGATGGTTTACTTACACTTGCAACTATTCAACAAAATCCCGGATGGGTAACAGATGGAGCATTGAATGATCAGTCGCTTGCTGAGTTTCCGGAGGATCTGCCGTACTTCTAGCTGTGTTCAACCAGTCGGTGTCCCTGTGGACTTGAGGCTCTACTAGTTATGAAACGTTTAATAATATTAAGACTTCCGCTGTGTTATTTGTTTAAGACTATGTCTTGTGTTAAACTCTGATGTAAACTATTTTATTCGAGCATTGTGTTCTCTGTGATTCAATATTTGTAATCTATATGTGTTCTGTGGACATCCTGGGCACACATATGGAAGCATTCGGATTTCTTGGAAATCTGGGTGTTACAAACGCTGACGATGTTGGTAGTGGCTGAGATGTATAATAATAGGTCCTCTCCTGGGAGCAATGCAGTGAGCACAGATGGAGTTGTGAGAAAGCTTTTGAGATTGTCAAAAGCGTCCTGAGCTTCCTATGTCCACTGAAATATGTCCTGCTTCTTTAGGAGTTTAAAGAACTTAGTGCCTTGTTCTCCTAGCTTGGATATGAAACGATTGAGGGCAGCCATGCAGCCAGTAAGCTTCATAACATCTTTGACGGTGCGTGGTGGCTCCATGTTCATTATAGTTGATATCTTCTCGGGATTGGCTTCAATACCGCCCTCGCTGATGATGAACCCGACAAGTTTACCGGAAGGAACACTGAAGACGCACTTGACAGGGTTGAGCTTCCATTGCCACTTGTGTAGATTATCAGATGTCTTGGTGTGGTCGGCAATGAGATCGTTGGGGTTCCTGGTCTTGACAACCACTTCATCGACGTAAGCTTCAACATTGCGGTGGAGTTGGTCTTGAAGACAACCCTGGATCGCCCGTTGGTAGGTTGCACGTGCATTTTGAAGACCAAAGGGCATGGTTGTATAGCAATAAGCGCCATATGGAGTAGTGAATGAATTAATCTAATCCTCTTCTTTCAGGGAAATCTGATGATATCTTGAGTAACAATCGAGGAAACAGAGTATAGTGCACCCATCTGTGCTATCAATGACTTGATCGATACGAGGAAACCCGAAGGGATCCTTTTTGCAGTGTTTGTTAAGATTGGTATAATCAACACATATTCTCCATTCATTAGAATTCTTTTTTCGTACAAGGACCAAATTGGCTAACCAATCAGGATAAAAGACTTCTTTAATGAAGCTGGCTACTAATAACTTAGCTAGCTCTTTCTTAATGGCCTCTCAACGCTCGGTGGCGAATCGTCGAAGACGCTGCTTCTTGGGCTTTGCAGTCTCGTTGAGGTCAAGTTTGTGCTTAATCAACTCTCTAGGGACGCCGGGCATATCTGAAGGCTTAGTTGCGAAGATGTCAGCCTGGGCCCGTAGAAAGTCGACGAGCGCGCTTTCCTATTTGGGGTCAAGACCAGAGCCAATAATGGCTATCTTGGATGGGTCTGCAGTGCGTAGATCAACTGTCTTGGTGGTGACTTTGTCGATGGGTTTGATGGCACATGTCTTCATCCGCGATGGTGGCCGCCAAGGGGCCAAGTTGTTGTTGATCTACGGTAGCTGCAGCTCTGACAGCATATTGTACTGCTTCCTTGTTGCAGAGGTAGGACGCTTGATGTCGCCACGTAGGGTGATAACGTCTTTTGGTCCTGGCATCTTGAGTACTAGGTATTTGTAGTGCGGGATGGCCATGAATTTGGCCATTGCTGGATGCCCAAGGATAGCATGGTAAGAAGTTTTGAAGTCTGCGACCTCGAACTAGATGAAGTCAGTGTGGCAGTTTGCTTCGGTGCCGAAGGTAACGGCCAAGGTGATCTACCCAAGAGGTACTGCTGCCTTACCTAGGACAATCCTGTAGAAGGAAGAATCAGCCGGCTTCAGCATGCCAATATCGAGGCCCATCTACTCGAGTGTCTTGGCAAACATAAGGTTGAGGCCACTGCCTTCATCGATCAGAACCTTGGTGAGCTGTAACACCCGAATGCTTCCATATGTGTACCCAGGATGTCCACAGAACATATATAGATTACAAATATTGAATCACAGATAACACAATGCTCGAATAAAATATTTTACATCAGAGTTTAACACAAGACATAGCCTTACACAAATAACACAGCGGAAGTCTTAATATTATTAAACGTCTTAACTAAGTAGAGCCTCAAAAGCCATAGAGACACCGACTGGTTGAACACAGCTAGAAGTACGGCAGATCCTCCGGAAACTCGGCAAGCGATTGATCATTCAATGCTCCATCTCTTACCCATCCAGTATTTTGTTGAATAGTTGCAAGTGTAAGTAAACCATCTAACTTAACAAGTATAACACGGGTTATGCAAGAACAAAGGCTTGGCATGGTTAAACTGCATTAGCACTTTTAGTTGTCTTATTTTATTATTATCCAAATTACTACAAATAAGTATTACGCAAGTATAAACCCATCAATAATAATATATAAATAATTATATAATATTCCAACATCAACCTCAACATCATCTTCTAATAAAAAAGGATCCAGGCCGCTCGTAACCATGAGCACGGCTATCATGATAGATCAACACTCTGCAGAGGTTTCGCCCTTTACCCGCTGGTCACATAAATCCAAAAGAACTTATGCTACGAGGACTTTCACAAAAGACGGTAACAAGCATACTAGCCGTTTTGGTTCAACATAGGCAGCATAACCCAAGGCATCGAGATTGACGTACGCTCAGGGCGCAACATGAGTTGGTCAATGGCGTCCAGAGCGAGAGCGCAATCATCGCAACGTGTGAAGCTGTCGTACATCGGGCGCATACATCACGGGACTTTGCCTAACGAGACATAGCCAACGGATAAATCCGTCCTCGATGGATCAAACTATACTCTCACCCATGCTCCCCACATACGCCTTTCGGTAACCACTGGCGAGCTAGAGACGTACAAGCTAATTATCCAAGACCAGAGCCATTATATTTCCAACGGCGGCGAACAAGTTCGTGGGTTGCCGCTTTAAGAACCGGACCTTACGGAGAGACATTAGAACAAAGCACGAAGCACATGCTCTAATTCCCTAGACCAAACCTTATAGAGACACTAGAACAAAGCACGAAGCACATGCTCTAGTTCCCCGAACCATGTTGCTAAAAAGCATCTTTTAATCATCATTGAAGTGAAACATTGATTCAATATTGACCATTAAATAAATGTTGTTCGCTGCGCGTAGCAAATACTAACCATAATGCATATAACTCGGGTAAACAAGGAATAAGGTAAAGACTAGGAACATCCTTAATGTATAACAATATTAGGCACATGCATATGAATTGTATGATTAACTGATGTATAGGTAACAAGGATTGTCTGTGTTATACTTGCCTTCCTCAGTGAACTGTTGCTGCACGTGCTCTTCGGGAACGGGATCGTCGGCGAGCTCGCGCAAGCGCTACGGAGCGAGAGTGTGGCGGACCACTCCGAAATTATTCCAAGTTAAGTACCCCTGGACCACTAATCAAGCAGTCAGGCACTTAACCCGGAATAAGCTGGAGCACCGTCGGATTATACCTGATTAACCACGTACTTTCACGATCGAAACAACACGCGCGCCCACAGGAAGGTGAGTCCCAGAAATTACAACATTCCACAAATTCAACATACATAAATAGCATCATAAAGTTATTACAAACCAAGTTCGAATTTCAAATCATAGTACGAGAGTTCATTGCAGCGGAAAATTAAAACTAACGACGATACATAGTAACACCACGATGAAGCCGGCCATGGTGCTACTCCTCCCGATCCTCGGTAGAGGACGGAACCCACTCGACATGCCAGCCAGGAGGAACCTGGGTAGGCCAAGTGATGGAATCAACTGCCACATCCATAACAGTACCTGAAATAAATAGCCACAAGCAAGGCTGAGTATACTAACACTCAGCAAGGCTTACCCGTTGGGTGAAAACTACATCACCGACTTCTAGACATGAGAGGCTTTTGGCTGGTGGGTTTGTTTTGCCAGAAAGCTACTAAGAGTCGATCCTTACTTTCATGATTTTAGCATCAAATTCTAGTAGAGTTAACCATTCTAGATTAGCATCCTCTCTAAGCATACAAGTGGTGCAAAACAGTTTAGTACATACGACAAGTTCATCATCCTCATAGTTCCACTTGTTACTCAATGCAGCACAGCAGTCAAGCAGTCTCATTAACCGCAAGAAGCGGACAGTTCGAACCAAATTTTGCTACCTGGCCAGGGGAAACCCAACACACACGGATAGTGCTTGCTATAAAAGGCACAAGCACTTCCCAACCTTTCCCATCAATCCACAATTCGGCGCCGGGTCCATTCCCTTAGGATAAATGTTTACCGCTTCACTCACGGCATCACGCATATATCCACATGTGTACAGCAAGGGAAACAAATGTTTCCAAGGAGAGATGGCTATCGGTCCTAGCTGCTTAGATCAGGTACCGGGCTTACCGATTCCCATAGGTCGGCATGCGTGTGGTACGTTCAAAAACTTGACACACAGAACCACACGTTTCGACCTTAATCCAATTATCATACACGGACCGGAGATCGTCCATCCTTATGATTCCAACATAAGTAAAGACAAGCAACTCCTATATCTCGCGAGGGACAGGAAATCACTCGACTTGTAACGGTCCTAAAGGCATTGCTCTACCGATCCTATCATGCTAGTATTTCAAGTCATAGGTACTAGAATCATGCAACTAGGGTATTCATACAACACCTAGAACGTAAATGCACAAGCATAATAAATTCATAGTTGCACGAATTAAAAGTTAGGTTATGCTCCGGGGCTTGCCTTCTTGAGCTAATCCACTGTCGAGCTCCGGGTCGATCACGACGATGTCGGCACCACCCTCGGGGACTTCTTCTTCGTTGACGGGGACGAGGTTGTAGGTGCCGTCAGCGAGAGCGCCTTCTATATAAGATGCACAACTTTAAGGTGGCTGCCTAAGTGATCTAAATGCAAGGCCTTGAAGGCCATATTCACCTAGACATACTAGTGACTATTTTCTCCTTCACAAACTTAGAGGGGGTGTGTGGAAATTTTTATGTCTTCATGATGGTGATTGTGTACACATATACAACAATTCAATTTATTATTATTATTTTTTTAAGCAAGGGTGCAGTTCTGGAATTTAGATTTCACATGCTCCACATTTATTCCAATTAACAAAAGTGATCTATTTCTTTTTATAAACTCAATTCTACTATAGTTTCTTCTCATTTTTGTTTCTCTGTTTCTGTTCATCCTTTTTATCTATAAACTTTATGACAGCTACTGGAGTATAAGAGTTAGGCTCACTCCAAAACTTAGCTAAAACTGAGCTACACAGAATTTATTAAAAATGGAACTTCTAGGAAGCAAGATTAATTCATATAAAATCAATACTACTTCCAAAACAGAAGATTTCTTTACCAGCGCTATACATGAGTGAAAGAGAGGCTCTGACCAAGTGGTGGCTAAAAATAACACTTGGACAGCTCTCAATAATTTTCTATCCGAAAACCAACATCTATTTATTTGAGAGCCTAAACACGGTCACAAATTAAGTTTAGCATTTTTACCACATGTGCAAACAAGTTCCAAGACCTCTGGTGAAAGATGGTGATTTTTGGCTGCATGGATTATTTTTAACAATTGCACAACTAAACTAGAACAGGAATCACAAAATAAATCATACCTGAAGCTACAGTCCATATTATTAGGTCTCCTTTGGACACAAAGCGTCTATAGATACCACAAGCAACATTTCCAAAGTTCAGCTCCAGAAGAGCTCAGGATTTGAAATGGTGCACAAGATTCTAAAACCTGAGTTTGAATTTTAATTCAAAAACTATTCACCAAAAGTGTATACATGCTAACATGAGATTGGAGATTACAATCTTACGAGTCCAGGGAGTATTTCTGTGCATTTTTCTGATTTTTCTATGATTTTTAGTGGATTTTACAAAATCTCAGAAAAATGGATCTAGGTTTAAGAATCTCTTTTACGCCGGGGACGCTAACCCTTTTAAACTCTTGCGAACAAGTCCCTGAAATTTACACAGAGAACCCTAGAACTAAAAAGGGGAACGCATCTCTATCCTTGGCTCGTCGGTGTTGTTACGCCGGCGAGGAGACGGCGAACTAGCGCGGGGAAGGTTGGGGGAAATGATGAGGGGCTCACCGCGCGTCGTTTGGGGTAGGTCTCGAGGCCGGTGGTGCAGTGGCGAGGCTCGTCGACGGTGAGCGGCAGAGCGGCTTGCTCCGGCAACGTCGGTAGCCGGCTATGGGGGTCGAGACGAGGCGCGACGTGGCTTGAAAGCTTCACCGGAGTGAGGCAGAGCTCGTCGAGGTACTTGGCGGTGACGGGGATGACCGGAAGACGGGGCTTGGCGTGGAGGTGGAGCTCGGGGGCGGAAATGGAGCAACGGCGAGAAATCTCTTCGATTTCCGGCGAGTAGTGCTCGGTTTTGGTTGGGAATGGTTCGAGAGGCTAGCTAAGAGAGTGGGTGAGCTATGGGTGCAGTGGATTTGGGTTTCGTGGAGGGAGCGTGGGGAATTTTGGCCCCCAGAGGCTCGAGCTCAAGCTCGGGTTACGGCGGCTGGAGGTGGAAGAAGGGGTGAGGAAGTGTGTGGAGGAGGAGAAGGGCAGGACGCTGAGCAAGGAGGGAAATGTGAGTCACTTGGCAGCGTTTTGGGCAACTCGAGAGGTCTGGGTAGCTCAGGGGATGGCGTGCTCGCGAGCTCGGGCTGTCGGAGCCGCCATTAATGGCTCTGACAGCTCGGGCAGAGCGCGGCCCCGGGTTGGGAGAGGGAGATCGCGGCATGGGCTTGCGAAAGTTCCTTGGTGCTGATTGTTTGGCGCGAAGTGGGCTTGAATCCGTCACTGAGAAGCTCGGCTCGGCGTGCGCCGCCGCGGCCAATGGAGGGCTCTGCCGCCATGATGGCGCGCCGCGCGACGACGTCGACAAAACGCGGGAAAAGATCGGGCGTGGGCACTGGCGTGTGCGCGGGGAAGTGGGATGCGGCTGCCGCAGCTCTGGCCGGCTCAGCGAGGTTGCCGCCGCTCGCCGGCCACTGGCGGCCACTGACGGCCGCGACAGGGCGCTTGTCGTGACGCCCGTGGAGCATCCCCGGTGCAACGGGTTTAACTCTCAAAATTTGAGCTACACTTCAAAAACTGCAAATACAAAAGTTGGAGTTTGAAATGTGGGACACAACTTTCTTTTTGGGGTGAACCTGAAATTTCAAATTTTTCAAGCTCAAACAGGCCATTTTCGAACAGGCGTTCAGCACAGTTTTTCGAGCTTTTGAGGGGCTTAACTACAAAATTTGAAAAAGTTTCCAACAGTGACTAGGCCTTATTTGTGATGACAAACAACTTTTATTTTTGGAGATTTTTAAGTTCAGTACAAAATTCTGGAGATTTCAGTTGGGTGTCAAAAAGGCCTTGTTTGAAATTTAAATTTCGAATTTTTGGTCAATTTATGTGTGCTACCACCATTGCTACCCTTTTATCCTGTTTTAATTGTGTTTCTAATGTACTAACATCAGGGATGTCACAGAGGTAACCCTCACAATCCGTCTATGACGAGCGAACCCGAAGCGCCAATGCAATAGCTGAACCAACTCCATGTGGTTACCGATCCTGCGGAAGCAAAATCAGCCTGATCACGAAGATCAGTTTCTGTTACGTAATCGAAAAATGAACAAGAATAAGAGGCGAGCAATTTATGTATCACTCGAAGCTGGAGTTCTAAATTACACGAGGTTAGTGGGTATTTGCACGTGATCCGGTTTATCATAGGCTAACTTGTAAAACAAAACTCAAGTCTCAAATGAAGCGGAGCCTCTATCTAAATAGAGGGAGGCAGGTGGGGCGCATGCCCCTGGGTGCCCAGGGGGCGCATGCCCCTTGTGGCACCCAACCCTAGTTGGGCCAGCATCCAACCCTAGTTGGGCCAGCATCTTGTCTTCTGTGCCTCTGTCTGGTCTTCTGGGCCTCCATCTTGGTGACTCGAATCAAATTAGTCTTGTGCCTCCTTCATGACTTGGATAACCTTGTTGAACTCCTCCTTCAAGATTGTATGACCCAATAAAGGTCATTTGCATTTGCGTCATGTTCTCTCCTCCTTGAAACAAAGTCGTCATCGACTTTGACATGACTTTAGAAACATCATTCCCAAACTTAGTCAGGACATTAATTGAAGTCTCACGTTGCACAGTGGCATCTATAATTTTCTTATCGCTCTTACAGCAGAAGGAACAGAGCCAATGCCACCGAAATTAATTGGAGGAATATACAAAGGTTTGACGGTCACATAATCTTCTGCTTCAAACAATGCCTTCTTGGAATTATATATATATTCAGTTTCTTCTTCCCTTAAATCAACAAGTTTCCTCCCAAGAAGGGGAGCATTGCTGGTCGCTACCTATACCTGCTTTGTCTTTTGTTCGTACTAATCTTTTGTAGGATAGTGTTGCCAAACATTGTGTGTCGTCCAATCAAGAAGCCTACATGGTTGCTAAATTTTCTATGTGAGATGACAAATTCACCAATTCGAAACATGGTGACATCTATCCTTACAATAATTTTAATTCTTTTGTTTTCGAAATCCCGTTCTCCCTTAGGATTGGTTCAAAGTACAATCAACGCTGAGGACGGCTTTTCCTCAAGTGGGGGAGGATGATGCGAACATGCAGGATTGGTTTCAAGTACAATCGACACCGAGGACGGCTTTTCCTCAGGAAGGGGAGGATGATGAGAACATGACGCAAATGCAAATAACCTTTATTGGGTCATACAATTTTGAAGAAAGAGTTCAACAAGCTTGTCCAAGCCATGAAGGAGACACAAGACTAATTCGATTCGAGTCACCAAGATGGAGGCCCAGAAGGACAGACAGAGGCCCAGAAGACAAGATGCTGGCCCAACTAGGGTTGGGTGCCACCAGGGGCATGTGCCCTCCTGGGCACCCAGGGGCATACGCCCCCCTCCTGCCTGCCAGGGGGCATGCGCCCGCACCTGCCTCCCCCTATTTAGATAGAGACTCCGCTTCAATTGAGACTTGAGTTTTGTTTTATAAGTTAGCCTCTACTGAACCGGATCAGGTGCAAATACGCATTGACCTCGTGTAATTCAGAACTCCACCTTTGAGTGATACATAGATTGCTCGCCTCCTATTCTTGTTCGTTTATCGATTACGTAACAGGAATTGATCTTCGTGATTAGACTGATTTTGCTTCCGCAGGATCGGTAACCACAGGGAGTTGGTTCAATGATTGCATTGGCGCTTCAGGTTCGCTCATCGTAGTCGGATCGTCAGGGTCACCTCCCACCAATCGAAGTTATCCCTCACTCACCGAAAGATCGGGCACTCCAGCTCTATCACAAGGGTCATGACAGGGCGTCTGTTGTGGTGGGGGAAGCCGGCATGGCAGACGACAAGGGTTGTATCGATGAGATCAAGCAGTATAGAGATGCTCGGTGGGTGACCCCTCCAGAAGCGTTGTGGCAGATATACGGCTTTGACTTGAGTCAGAACCGTCCACCTGTACAAAAGCTACAACTTCATCTTCTAGACATGCATATGGTGTCATTTCATCCGCGCGACAAGATCAAACAGGTGGTTAACCGTCCAGGTTCCGATGAGTCGATGCTAACATCATACTTTGATGCAAATAGGATGCATGAGAAGGCTCGTACTATCTTGTATCGTGAGTTTCTAGAGTTTTTTACTTGGCAATCAGATGGCAAATTTTGGCAACCAAGGAAGATTGAAACGGTTGGGCAGATTGGCAGAATCGTCTCGGCTTATCCGGCTGACGGGGAGCATTAGTATCTCCGAGTTCTGCTAAATCATGTTGTTGGGGCTACCTCCTATGAAAATCTGAGGACCGTTGATGGTGTCATCCAACCTACCTTCCGTGAAGCTGCAGAAAGAAGGGGTTTGATAGAGCAAGACAACACATTAGATGATTGTCTTACTGAAGCTTCTTTATTCCATATGCCATCATCTCTGCGAAGACTATTTGCCACAATTTTGGTATTCTGTGAGCCAAGCGATGTGTTCGAGCTATGGCAGAAACATTAGTCCCCTGATGTTGTGCAACAGATGGTCTTGATCGATATTAGAAACATGCTGCAATCAATGGGCAAGGACATAAAGTCATTCCCTCCTCCAGAAATCAATGACACGTACGACGAAGCCAGCGGTGTACCTCAAGAGATAGTCGAGGAGGCAACTATAGAGCACAACATCGATGATGCGGCTCTGTCAGAGTCCCTTAATGATGAACAGAGGGCTGCATATGATGAGATAATGTCCACTATCGACACCAATCAAGGTGGCTTATTCTTTGTGGATGGGCCTGGTGGCACCGGAAAGACATATCTATATAGGGCCCTGCTTGCAAACGTACGTAGTCAAAACAAGCTTGCTGTGGTGACAACTACATCTGGTGTTGCAGCCTCCATAATGCCGGGTGGAAGAACGACCCACTCACGCTTCAAGGTACCCCTTACTATCGATGACGGTGGTTGTTGTAGCTTCACGAAACAAAGTGGTACTGCCAAGCTGCTGCGGGCGACATCTCTCATAATTTGGGATGAGGCTTCGATGACAAAGAGAAAGGTTGTGGAAGCACTCGACAACAGCCTACGGGACATAATGGATCGACCGGATCTGCCGTTTGGTGGGAAGACTATTGTGTTCGGTAGAGATTTTAGGTAGGTCCTGCCGGTGGCCCGAAGGGGGTCGAGGGCTGAGATAGTTGATGCCTCGCTGCGGAGGTCATACCTTTGGGATAACACGCGTCATCTAAAGTTGGTGCGCAACATGCGGGCCCAAAGTGACCCATGGTTTGTGGAATATTTGTTGTGCATTGGTGGTGGTAGTGAGGAGGTTAACTCTGAGGGCAATGTCCGTCTACCAGATGAGATTTGTGTGCCGTATACGACGGATGGCAAAAACCTTGGTAGACTCATCGAATGCATATATCTAAGGCTCAATGAAAACATGACAAACAAAGACTACATCACATCAAGGGCGATTGTCTACACATAACGACTGGGTGGACAGGATTAATATGAAGATGATAGGGATGTTCCAAGGGGGAGAGATGGTGTACCATAGTTTTGAGTTTGCAGTAGATGACCCAAATAACTACTACCCAGCTGAGTTCCTTAACACTTTGACACCTAATGGTTTGCCTCCGCATGTGCTAAAGCTAAAGGTCGGTTGTCCAGTCATATTGCTAAGGAATATAGACCCTGCAAATGGACTTTGCAATGATACGAGGTTGGTGGTACGAGGAAATACCATTGATGTGGAAATTGTGTTAGGCCAACACGCTGGAAAACGGGTTTTCCTACCTCGGATACCATTGTGCCCGTCAGATGACGAGATGTTTCCATTTCAGTTCAAGAGGAAGCAGGTTCCTATCAAGCTGAGCTTCGCCATGACGGTCAACAAGTCACAGGGCAAAACTATCCCAAATGTGGGTGTTTACTTGCCTGACCCTGTATTCTCTCATGGTCAGTTGTATGTTCTAACGCCATAAACGAGGTAATGTGAGTATCAATATTAAACACCTTCTTTCTTATAATTATTATTTTTAAATATATATTGATTATGAACTATCGTCATGATTAGATTTTGATGTGTGCCATGGAATATGTGCTGGGTACGAATGTTAATCATCATCTTGTGTCGTTGCTCATGGTTGTTAACATATGGTTGCATAGAGAATCACCATTATGCATGCGCCTATTGTGCTCGCAATTTTGTACTTTTTTACATTCAAATGTATATCTCATGCTTCTTTCCATTGTAATTTTGGAGTTTTGGATATATTTGGTACCGGATAAATGAATACACAGATTGGACATGTAAGATGACGCAGAAAGTTTTGAGTAGATTTGCTACCATTGTTTTTCTAGCTACGTAGTTGTTTTTGCATGTACTCATGTGTTCATAATTCAAAGGTTATGCAGAAGAATTTTGTCATTGATGTACTTACAAACCTTTTTGAATAGTAAAAAATCTATGCATAATATGGGTGATAATGGTATGCCGATAAATTATTTAACCATTGTGTTTGTTGATTCAGGGAACGGGACAGACAAATGTCCCACCACACATGTTTCATTTGTTGCTTCTTTGGTTCGCATGGAGGTCACAGTGCAGGATGGAACCGAAGGATTTTTGGTTTCAGTCTCCCATTAAGCCAGTGGTACCTTTTCATGCTGAATCTCATGTTTTAACGTGGCTCAGTACAGGAATAGCACTAAGCTATTAAGCTCTGCAATTTTTTTTATTCAGGTGCTGTTACTGTCATTATGCTGAGGTTAAACTTCATTTGAAATGTTTTTTTGTCTTTTCTTAAAACTACTATAGTTTTAACATGTTTGTCTGCATCCTAAACCACTATAGTCGCATGGAACGTACATGTTGCCATTTCTCCAAAGAAACAAGGGATGATCTCTGCATTTGAAATTTTTCCTCATATTGTTATGTCTAATCAAACACAAACATGATCTGATTGATGATGATCTTTCAATTTATGTTACTTCAGGTGTTCAATGAAATAAACAGCAGGGAAATGCAGAAGATTAATGTTATCCATGGTATGTTCATAGCCGTGACAGTCGCATTTCAAGTGGTTATCAAAGAATTTCTGGCACTTAGTAACAGCACTGTTCCTCATAATTGGCAGCTTTGGTTGGTAAGTGTCGGCCTTGGTTCCATCAGCTTGATTGTTGGCGTCATCTTGAAGTGCATACCAGTCAAATCTGATGAAAATCCATCAAGTCTAAATGGCTACTTGCCGCTTTCCAGTGGTCGGGATAACATATAGCTAGAGAAGAAGGATTGGCAAAAAATGTTCAAAACCATCAATGCACCACGACTACCTTATATTTTGAGCCCTGTTTGGGATAATCAAAGTTCTTAAAGACAGCCCTGGATTCCTTCTCCCACAGCGCTCCACGGCATTTCTTGCCGACGTGTTCGAAAATCGTAACACCACGTTGTTTCATTACGGACCCGAACATTTCATTCATTCCGTTCTATGACCTCCCTGCGCGACCAAACCCTACCCCAACTCGTCCACGCAAAAAAAAAACTCTCCCCGCCGCCGACGCTCTCCAGTCTCCACTCTCTCTCTCGGTCTCCCCTGCCCGCCGCCACCGCCGCCATCCCCTGGTGCTCTCCTCGACGCTTGCCGCCGTCGCCCCCGAAGCCCCTCTCTCTCTCCGCCGCCGACGCTCTCCACTCCGGTCCTCTCTCTCTCCCGGTTTCCCCTACCTGGCGCCACCGCCGCCACCCCCTGTTGCCCCTCCTCGATGCTGGCCGTCGTCGCCCCTGAGGCCCCATGCGAAAACTCGCGACGTGCACTGACCAAGTGGGTTCTGTGCCTCCGGCACCCACCATTCCAGGAGCGTCTCCATCTTCGCATCGAGCCATCGCCGCACTCTCCTCTCCGTCGCCAGATCCTGCACTGATACTGCCTCCGTGCGCCCATGATCCGGCGGCCCGTGCATGCCCACCGCGCCGGCGGCCGCGGACGCTCCCCGGGCTCGGCAGCTGGCCACACCACCGCCGCACTGAGCCCCACGGCCGTCGAGTCTTTGCGGCGTCCCTGCACCTTCCCCTCCGCCGAGGCTGCCCTACTCGCCTTCGACGATGCCATTTTACGGTCTGGTGCCAACTTTGTGTATTTGTATTCCATCTTTTAGCCAGGCTTGTTAGGGGTTTCTGTTTTCTTTGATTATTGTCGTGATCGTTCAGGAGCCTGGTATCCGCATATCAGCAACTAACCTTCGAGATATGAAGGTTCATCTTCTCAATGCTGCATATTTGTAATTCAGTTTGCTCTGCATTTCCAGTTTTGGTTGCATTGTGCTCCATACATTGCGAGGTGCTTAGCATTTCCTGTTGCATTTGCTACCAAACCTTCAGTTTCGTATTTTTTGGCACATGACACCTTTTAGCTAGCTTTACTATTACTGACAGTTAATTTTTGTGTGTGTTGGTACTACATGGAAATCTGTACATTTACCACCTAAAAAAGGAAAGGCTGTTGGTGCTCTTATATTTGGTTATTTTCTCAATCTGAAATAGCTTATACTATTTTTTTGTCCTCCCTATTTATGCAGTGACTTGTGCTTCCATGGGCAGACAGCCCTGGATTGCTTCTCCCACAGCGCTCCACGGCATTTCTTGCCGACGTGTTCGAAAATCGTAACACCACGTTGCTTCTTTAAAAGGTAACTTTCTTGCCCTTTGTTCCTTTTTGCATTACTTTCTAAACCTTGTCCACCTGTAGTGACGGTGGAGCTTCGAGTACACCATCAATTGAATGGCCAGTTAAGGTTATCTTTAAGTGGTTTTCTTTCTTTGTCTTGGTTGCTGTCTAAAAACACTACCATTTAAGTTGCTTAACTGGAAAATGATAGTGGGCCAGAGCAGGAACCATGATATTAACCTGTCGTGTTTGATGATAGAGAAATGATATATACTGCTGGTTTGATTATATGTCACGGTTGCTTCTCCTTTGGATTTGAAGTCAATTCTTGCTTATTTAAATTATCATATGTGATGTGGTAATAAAACGTTGCTTTTGTAGGTATGCTGTTCTTTCTTTTCTTTTTGATCGATAATCAAGTGTTGTTTGATCGAACTGTTCTTGGATAATAAATAGTAAGCCTTCGCAGTAGCAATTATCGGATTGGTATGTTCCTGACAATTTTTATGTACTTATGTTCTTGGATAATAAATAGTAAGCCTTCACAGTAGCCTTCGTTATTGTGCAATGCAAAGGGACATAAATAGGGATTTGTTGCCACTCACAGTAGTAATTATTTAAAGTATTTTCTAAACTTAGTACATAGCAAATTAAATTAGTTGGGCTGTGGAAGGGTGGTTAGCAATAGGAAGTTTTGTTTTGCTTTTTTTTTTTACATTTTGTTTTGCTTTTTTTTTTTACAAACTACTAGAGAGCACTGTCACTCGAATTTTAGTGTCAACTTTTAGGATGCTTAGTTTTCTTTCTCTGAAATCTGTATGGTCTTGATCTTAAGACTATAGGCTTCTATTTATCACCTACTAAGCACTCAGCTTTTGAGTAGTGACAGGCATAAACTGTACAAAACTATCACTGAAACAATAAGCATACTAATTGCAATGACAAGTAAATAAGTAATTACCAATGCCTTCTTGGTTTTTTTGAGACATTTTCCTGTTTTCATCTTCATAGTACTGTACCATGTCTGTCATTTTCATGGACACAGTTTAAGCTATTTGACCCATTGCTGGAATTTCTGGATGCCTCTATGTTGATTCAGAACCAGTGATTACTATGTTGCTGTTGTTCTAACTTTGGGTTTTTTTATTTGTCTAAAATAGAAATATCCAGTGATGGTGTAATCGATCACGACACATGGATGATGATCTTCGTGAAATGAGGTTAAGTCTACTCATGGAAGTAAGAGAGGAAGCAAGCAAGCAGAAGAAGCACTTTTGAGAACTGGCGAACCGAATGGAAGAGGCTGAGCCATCATCTGTCACTTTGTTGCCTTAACACTCCCATCTCCAACTATAGTTGAGGATACTGATGATCCAAGTATTTGAGCTTTCTTCCTAACCTATTCAGCTAGAATGCCTACTGAGTTCGATGGTAATCCTACTGAGTTCTATGGTAATTGGACTGTTATGTTCCTGGTAATTGTTATGTTTACCGTCCAAGTGTCGATATACTTGATAGAAAGAAGGGATCCACATCCACTCATGTTGTCTCTAGCCACTTGCAATCAACAAACTCTATATGTGATTGCCTGCTGCCGCTGCTCAACGTTTTCCGTTCGACCTTTGAATAATCTTGATGTTGAGATAATTGGCTATATGTGGTTAGAAAGAAACAATTTATAATGTTACATTTTTCATAGAAGTGTAAATTTAATACCCTTTGTGGTGGAACAATGAGATTTAATACATTATATTTGGTGTAGGGGAAGATTTTGATCCCCTGCTCCCTCATGTTATGCTGTATGAACCCAGGCCAAATTATGGGCCACTGAATCAATGAAAATTTCAGGTGGGGAGCCCCCCCCCCCCCCCCGGCACCCTAAAAAAAGATATAACTTTGTTTGACATTTATATTGATTTGGGTATATGATAGGGCGCGCATCGCGCGCCGACTGTTCTAGTTAATTAATAAACCACTTGTTTTGCAAGGCCATCGCACTGTGTTTTTTAACAATTGTTTTGCTTTGGTCAATCGGTGCTTGGGTGATTGGATATTTCAATTAATTGTTTTGTTATCTGTATATCATTGAATTTGTGTCGTTTGTGATGTTTTATGTTCTTCGTTATATAATTCGAAGGATGGATTATTGATTTGTCTGACGTGTTTGCTACTGACGGACGGTGCAACAGTTCGAGCGAGGGTGGGTTTAAATTAGGAAAGATTCCTTGAAAAAGCACTGTAGACTACAAATCAGATTTCGAAGAGTGGGAGGGGATGAATAAGAAAAAGTTAGATAAATAGTGTTTTTTTAGGAGTGAATCTAAACGCACCCTGAACATGCCATATGTCAAATTCTGCAACATCCAGTTGAAAGTTTAAAACGTTACGATATTCAAGCGAAACATAAAACATCAAAAACATCCCCAAGCATAAACATTTAAAATATTTATTTACAACATGTAGTTGAAAGTTTGAAACATTACAGTGAAACATACAACATAGAAATATCCCCAAGCACAAAACATTGTAACATCGAAAATATTTCAACATTGAAACATTGCAACAAAATCAAATTTTGCAACATCCACGTAAACATTGGAATGTTGAAACATTGCAACAAGCGTCCATTCACATCTAAATCTTCAACAGGGCAACAATGCAACAGAGGAGAAGGAACCGTTGCTTGCCACCTCCGACATCGGTATCGCCTCCAGTACCTCAGTCAGTAGAGGTCCCAGGCCGCGCGGCTCGCCCTCGCCGCGACCCACAAGGAGGTCGCCGCTAGCCCTGCTCCGCCGCCGTAAGACGGAGCCAGGCCAAGCGACCAGCGCCGCTACGCCACCGGCTAAGGCCATGCGAGTGCGCATACGGCTTCGGGGAAGGAGTCGAGGTCGCCGAGGGGAGGAGGTCGCGGGGTTGCCAATGGAGCGCAAGAGGAGGAGGCGCACGAGCAGGAGGGGAGGTGCACGTGGGAGCTACCAGCTCGGAGCTCCCACCGGTGCTAGTGCAGGTGCAGGTGCAAGTGCGTCCTGTAAAGGAGAGTAGTTCCAATTCGAGGAGTCAACCGTGGATGCTAGGTGAAGGAATCAAGAGGATAAGAACGAATGGAGTGGGGCTGTCTCATGGAACGTGTGTGGACTAGGGGGTTGCCATCGTCCGATATTTTACTGCCACCCGGATGTCCGAGGCAGAGCATTACCGTTTGTCTAAACTAATTGAACCTTCGTACCTGTCTTAACTAGCTGATTCCAAGCAAGCTCGTCTGAGTTGTGTATAGTATCAGTAATGCTAGGACTCATACGTCTGGCCACTCCCCATTCCACCGGACAAATCATCAACCGTTCCTGCTTTTGAACGAGTGCAACATTGATGCTTCGTAGATGTTGCAAGACTAATTCCCTCGATGTCGCATCGTGGATGTAATGTTGCATCTTTCCCGTCCGACGCTACGCCCGGACATGGTGGATTTGGGACTGGTGCAACATCTGTGTTTCGCTGATGTTGCAAGTTTTCTCCTTCAATGTTGCACTGTGGATGTAATGTTGCATCTCTTCAACCGTTCCCTCGTTGATCATCAAATCGGTGCAACATTAGTGTTTGCGGTATGTTGCAACATTGCCACCATCTATGTTGTGCGAATATTGATTGTTACAACTCTTGTACTGTGCGTGTGTTTCAACCGCTCCCACGATTGTATTTTAATCTGTACATTTGAGCAATGCGGCGGCACCGAGTGTTGCAGAGTTCACTCCGATCATGTTGCACCGTAGATGAAATGTTCCAACTCTTGAACCATACACTTGCGGTTGTTTCAATTGGTGCAATATCATAATCATGCGACGGGCCGAATGTTGCACATTTCACGCCAATCATGTTGCACCATAGATGGAATGTTCCTACTCTTCAACCATGCACGTGGAGTTGTTTTAGTCTGTGCAATATTGTAGTCATGTGGCGGCACCGAATGTTGCACGTTTCATGTCGTTGATGTTCCGCCATCGATGAATTGTTGCAACGCTTCAACTGTGCATGTCATTCAACTGTTCCCGTGCTTTTGTTTCATTTGTGGTTTGCAGTTCCCCCGAATGTTTCAAATTTGCGTCAGCTAATGTTGTGCCTCGCTCGTATGTTGCAACTTGCAAGCTCCCCATGATCGTTCTTGCGCCAGCACAAAAATTGTTTCAAAAATCACTTTGATGTTACATGCAACATGCAATTGCAACATCGTCCACCGCTGCACCCAGACGTCGGACGTCTGGGTGCTAGCAGTTCTGTTTTAGTATTTTTCTTTACACCAATCCTAAGTAACCCCATGTTGTCACTAAATTCTTATCAATCCGACTTCATTTCGATCCCATCAGCCAGCCAACTTGATTTCAGCTGATGCCTCACCCTCAGCCGATTTAGGCAAAAAAAACCCAAGCTTAGTCAGCCGATTTCGGACCAGGAGCCGATTCACTATTTTCACCCGTGAACACCCTTTCACACCTGGGTCAACCTTATACCTACCATTGAATACTTTTCTTTTTGTCCTCTAGTGTTTGGTAGCTTCTCTAGTCATGATATCCCTCGCGTAATATCCTGCAGCACGGATACCTGGGCACTCTTTGACATCGCCGAGAATAGCATGACGTCTCCTTTCTGCCTGCTCTATGACATGTCTGCTAGGGCTCTCCTATTGTCCCGTCCGTCTTGCCATTGGCCGCGCCAACATGCAAACCCGCTCAAGTATTATGGCAACATAACTTGACAAAAAAGAAAGGACGCTTTACAAACTTTTACGACTTGGACTGTAAAACAACCAACTCTTTTACCTCGGTCCATCTTTAGATTGACCAGTGGTCTTCTCCACCCGGGTTTCTCCACGTCGCCAACCCTCCATGCTGTTCTACGATCTTGGCTTGATCTCTGACGCGCTCTTATCTTTTGGGTCGTACTTGATTCCGGTTAGACTCCAATGCCGATTCGAGTTGACCCCTTTTCCTTCTTTCCTCCACAGATTCTGATTCCGATTTGCCTCACATCCAGCTTATCTTGACACCAAGGGAAACTGACAAAAACCGGTGTCAACACATGCCCCCTAGTTTCGAGATACAATTTCGATTTTGTCTCAAAACTATCGATTTCGATTTCCTCGAAGCTTTCTAGGTCATAGCACTATTCTCCTTCTTACCCCTGGCGAAACCTATATAAGGCCAAGCCTTCTTCTCCCAATCATCTTCTTTACAGAGCCGCTGCGGCAACGTGTCTCTTCTCTTGAAGAACTCCTAAACTCCGCTAAGCATCAAGACTGTCTTCAACTCCAGAATGTTGAATCAACTTAAACCAGCGCCGCTTCTCCCTCGATGGCCTCTCTCACTAAAGCCCCCGAGGTAATATCTCATCTATTCTCTAGATTTGGAATTTTACTGTTAGGAGATCTACTTTTTGACTTGAAGTAAAAACTCCCGTAGGTTTTGCATGACAACATCATCATCCCAGTAGAGAATAAGCCTGGCTTCACCATCTTAGGTCCCATTGGTACCTCAGATCCAACAAAATTTATCAATCAAGAAACCCGAAGGCTGCCTTTTAAATCTTTCAATTCAACGTGTTTAGGTCTTGGCCAACCCTACCCATAGGATGGAAAACTTGGTATCAAAGGGTTGCCAAGGCTAAGAGAGACGAGTGGGAATCTTATGACTTGGTATCAAAGGCTCTTTCCTTGGCTGAAATGGATCGGAATGAACCTCTACTGGCTGCCACTTTATATTTCTGGTCAGATGCCTTGAATGCTTTTTTATTCGGACATGACCCCATGACACCCACATTGGCCGATGGTTTGATGCTCACTGGCCTTAACATATCATAATAGGACACCTTCTTCAATCTTCCCGCTAAAGCTACCCATAAAATCGACACCAGGCAAATCGGGAGTTGCAAAAGGACACATTAATCTTGATCGTTATTCCAAGAAGGAAGGATGGGTGGACATTAGGGAGCACTCAGCTTTCCTCGACATGTGGCTTGAACACTTTGTTTTCTGTGGAATGGCAGTGGGCCCGGCTTTTCACTATTAGCGTCTGGCAGAACTTTGGCCCAATGAAACAATTTTGCTGTGGGAAAGCACCTCTTGGGATCGGTATATAGCCTCCTTCACCAAGTTTCGGTCCAATTGAGAACAAAACAACAGATTGGCAATCTTGGAGGCCCATGGTGGTTCATCAACTTGTGGCTGAACATGCACATGCAGAATCTATTGAATAACACCGTGATTAGCAAAGTATTCCCAGCCGATCAACTTGAAGAAGGAGAGGCAGATGTACATCGATGTATGTCATTTGGTGAAGCCGCCTCAAGTTTGCCGGGTGATCGGCTTCCTTCTACTCGCATAGCCGAGTATTTCAGAGGTTTCTGTATCAGGCATAAGGAGGAATCCATGCCGTGGCATGTATATGAAGACGCCGATTATCATTTCGAGCTTCCTTTCAAATTCCGATTTGACAACATCGATTCCGATAATGATAGTCAAAATAATTTCAAGGAAATCATCACTCCTCGGGTACTTCCTGCAAACATGTTCTTGGGGAAGACTCACCAGTCCTTCGAATATTACCATCCAGCAATAGTTTCTCGCCAACTCGGTTTTTGTCAAGGGCCAATCAAGCTATATTTGGCCGATTTAGTGAAACCTCGAGATCTCCTTCCATCAGCCTTAGCTTATGACAGGCTGAAAAACTTATCCCACTTTGGTGATTCTATAGATTTATCTTCCTGAAGGTTTTCAAGTTTCACCATGGTTTCTTTCAAAACCTGGTGGCAAGAATTGAGGTATCACCTTTTCTGTCATCCGACACAAGTTTATTGCCTGCTTCTCAACCCAAACTTCGAGTCCAACGATCAAGTAAGATATTTTCCGATTTTCATCTTCTTTTTGTTGATCTTGAATCCTTTTCTCCTTTAACATATATCTTTGATTGCAGAATGTGTCAATCAATCTTCTACTGCCAGTAACAACGGGCTTCCAATTGACTATTTGCTAGCATCGGATAATCCTTGCATTGTATCTTCTGGGCCATCGGTTAATGACGTTCCCACTGGTCGGAAAAAAGATATTCAAAAAATAGGAAACCAAAGCAACAGAACTGATCGATAAAGGCAAGCAAAAAGAAGCTGAATCTTCCGATCTTCAAGTTCCAGCCACATCCATTGGAGATAAACGTAAGAAGGGCGTAACAAACCCTCACAAGGAAAATTCCAAGGGTGGCTACACGTAATGTATCGGTGACAGAAGTAGCAAGGCGTTTAGGCCAAGCCATATCCAGTTCATTTACACCTATGCCTGAATCAGGTACAACTTCAATCATCTCTTTGAACACCGATTTCATTTCTTCGTGTTATAACCGATTCGTTTTAGGTGAAACAGAAACGTTCGCAAGGAAAATCCAATTCTTCCAGAGAATCTTCCCGATCACTCAAAATCGGATTTAGCAGCATCACAGGTATTAACAAACTTTATTTTACCTTGTTCATATTTCACTCTCTTTACTTCCTCTTTTTATACAGACATCTATTCATGAGAATCCCTTGGAATAAACATTGGTAGTCCCATCAGCATTGGCAGTAGCAATCCAATCGGGGAACACTCAGATGGATCCTCCATCTTTGCTGATTTCCTCAGCAGCAAATGATCCACCCCGATCGGAATCGCCTGATATCCAAACTTTGGGAAGAATCCAAGAAAACATTGCTGCGGTAATTACCAATCTTTATCCCTTAACTTCCTTAGTTAACCCACCTTTATTCTTATGTTAATTTCTTTGTATTAGGATCAATCGGAAAATGTTCCAATCAGAACGACAACCGCCAATTCTCAAATAAGACAGCCTCTCCAGCCAACTTACAGATAACTAATCTCAATTTGAAGCAAATATAAACTTGTCTTTACCTTTTCTTCCTTTGAATCTTACAGATAACTAATCTCAATTTTAATCTGGCACAAGACATTCCCATGAACAATGCTCTTGAAGGAGAGAATGCAGGCCTCTCAACAGCTGAATCAGCAAAAAATTCCGATTTGACTAAGGCAAACCTTCAAGAGATGCTAAGGCTGCTTGATACCAAAATCGGCCAGCTAGTGATGAATGTCGTTCTAATCCGATCAATCTTCAACAATCTGCACAATCAAATAACAGAACCAGTAGAAGAAGCTCTCGTCCCAGCAACATTTATAGAGTTCAACCGATTCCAAGTAGTCAAGGCCCAGAAGAGGTTAGCCGATCTCCTTGCTTACGAGAAACTTTCCCAAGATCAAGAGCAATACAAGGCATACATACTTAACATCGATCACCAAATCAGAACTTTGGGTTAAACAGAAGAAAGCTTAGAAAAGACCAAATCCGTTTTGGAGGCTAGTGATGAGGACATCACTCCTATTGATATACAAGAACCGCTGAACAGTGAAACCATTCTGTTGATGACCAAAAGTTGCAGCAAGCCGATCAAGCTTGGCCGGTTGTGCCCTGTAGCCGATCCGGCAAAACGATAGGAGGTCTGACCGCCTGTAGGGGGTGGTTTAACAGCCTGTATGAAAGTGCTCAAAATATGAATTGGACTCCACCATTGCATGGGCCTCGTCGAGATGATCAAAATGCATATGTGGATCGCCTGATTTGGTGTCCGGATGAGGGAGTTATGGATCTGGCAAGAAGCAGTGCTGCACCCAGCTGGTTAGACCACCTGTGGCAGTCCTAATCTGAATTAGAGTTGTATTTGATGGGATTTTCTTATGTAATTGACTCCACATGGGTACAGACCTCCCCACCCTTTAAATATAAAGGGCTATGGCCGATTGAGAGGTATCCAAGGCTATGGCCGATTGAGAGGTATCCAATCCAATCGAAACTCACTTTTACTTTTATCCTCAAACCCTAATCTTTTTCAATCTCCCTTGCTGTCCGTCGTGATCTCCACAGCCATTGATGGCGTCCTAAGGCTTGCTGGTCGACCTAGGGCACGTCCGGCGATGTCCACGCCCTGACGGGGTCCCTCCTGGGTGTGAGCATCGACGACCTTTACTAGTTTGCTCGTAAACTAGTCGTTCTTCACCACGAAAGTGCGTTGGTTATCTCTTTGTTGGTTTGATCGTAAACCTAGCTGTTCACCACCACGTAAGTGTGGTAGTTATCCATCGAACGATCGATCTCGTGGCGTCTCAGCTACGGGCGGTCTGACTCCCTGTAACGGGCGGTCTGAACCCCTGTGACAGGCAGTCTGACTCCCTGTACAGGCGGTCTAACCTCCTGTTACCCAGCAGCAATTCGATCCATTTGCGATCCGCGTGATCTAGCGCTCTCGTGTGTTGACCATAAAAGGCGTCAACACATTCAAGGTCCGATCACAAGAGCTCGTGCACAACAATTGAATTTACAGGTGAGCTCGTTTTTAAATGTTCCTATTAATAGTTGTGAGAATGGTTCACTACCTATTGTTTATAATGTGATTAGGAACCAAAGAGAAGACCAAACAACACATGGGGAAGCCATGGAGTCATGGAGGACCAGTTAGGAACGACCAAGCTACGTAAAGGCCCAATACAATTCAACTTCGAGTCCACCTCGAAGTCCAGGAGCTACCTTCAGTAAATTTGACGTCCATGCCACATACGGAGACCGTTTTTGAAGATCCACATATGGTGGGAAAGAAGATTTCATAGAGTTTTCAATGGCACTGGTTTGAGCCTCAAATTACTCCTGAGTCGTCGGGAATCATCCAAAAAAGGTGGCGTCTAGAATCTGTCCCGGTGCTGCGTCACCGTCTTTTGGCCTTTGAGCCCTGTATCGTCGTTAAGCCCATTAGGTGCCGCATCCAGGGGGTCGACCACGACCTTAGACTCTATTTTACAGTAGCCGCCAACAAGGTTAGGGTTTGGGGTTTTGCCTTAGATCAATCTGTCTTGAACAGTCGCCGTTCTTTGGTTGTGAAACTCCAACTCGTGTACTTCAATCATTCATCCGCAGATTGTCACCAAATTTTAGAGCTACGTTCGTCGTCGTAGTTTCAACCGCACCGTCGTTGTATTTTTGTTTAGGCCGCTATCCTACCCCTATTACCAGATTACAAGTCGTGCCACCCCATTACTCGACTTGCCCTCGCTAGTTGCCTTGCATGAACTCTCGCTGCGCCTGCCCTAGATAGGTTGCAAGCCGCCTCGCGCCTTTCGCCTTGCATCGCAGGCCTCCTTGGATCCATCTGGCGATTACCTATTGCTGCGATTACATCTTGCTTATATTAGATACCAGGGAGGATTTGTGTGGCGGACCACTCCGAAATTATTCCAAGTTAAGTACCCACGGACCACTAATCAAGTAGTCAGACACTTAATCCGGAATAAGCTGGAGCGCCGTCGGATTATGCCCGATTAACCACGTACTTTTATGATCGAAACAACACGCGTGCTCACATGAAGGTGAGTCCCAGAAATTACACCATTCCACAAGTTCAACTTACATAAATAGTCTCATCAATGTTATTACAAACCAAGTCTGAATTTCAAATAAAGTACGAGATTTTAGTGCAGCGGAATTGAACTAACGAAGATACATAGCAACACCACAATGAAGCCGTCCATGGTGCTACTCCTCCCGATCCTCGAAAGAGGACGGAACCCACTCGACATGCCAGCCAGGGGGAACCTAGGCAGGCCAAGGGATGAAATTCACCGCCTCATCCAAACCAGTACCTGAAATAAATAGCCACAAGCAAGGCTGAGTATACAAATACTCAGCAAGGCTTACCCGTCAGGTGAAAGCTACATCACCGACTTCTAGACATGAGAGGCTTTTGGCTGGTGGGTTTGTTTGCTAGAAAGCTACTACGAGTGGATCCTTATTTTCATGATCTTAGCATCAAATTCTAATAGTGTTAACTATTCTAGATTAGCACCCTTTCTAAGCATACAAGTAGTGCAATACAATTTAGTACATACAACAAGTTCATCATCCTCATAGTTCCACTTGTTACTCAATGCAGCACAGCGGTCAAGCAGTCTCATTAACCGCGAGAAGCGGACAGTTTGAACCAAATTTCACTACCTGGCCAGGGAAACCCAACACACACGGATAATGCTTGCTATAATAGGTACAAGCACTTCCCAACCTTTCCCATCAATCCACAATTCGGCGCAGGGTCCACTCCGTTAGGATAAAGGTTTACCGCTTCACTCACGGCATCACGCATATACCCACATGTGTACGGTAAGGGAAACAAAATATTTTCAAGGAGAGATGGCTATCAGTCCTAGCTGTATCAATCTGGTACCGGGCTTACCGATTCTCACGGTCGGCATGTGCGTGGTACGTTCAAAAACTTGACACACAGAATCACACGTTTCGACCTTAATCCAATTATCATACGCGGACGGGAGATCTACACATACCATCTCACCCGTCCATCCTTATGATTCCAACCTAAGTAAAGACAAGGAACTCCTATGTCTCGCGAGTGACAGGAAATCACTCGACTTGTAACGGTCCTAAAGGCATTGCTCTACCGACCCTATCATACTAGTATTTCAAGGCATAGGTACTAGAATCATGCAACTAGGGTGTTCAAACAACTCCTTGAAACGTAAATGCACAAGCATAAATAATTCATAGTTGCACAATTTAAAAGTCAGGTTATGCTCTAGGGCTTGCCTTCTTGAGCTACGCCGGTGTCAGACTCCGGGTCAATCGCGATGACGTCGGCACCACCTTCGGGAGCTTCTTCTCCGTTGGCGGGGATGAGGTTGTAGGTGCCATCAGCGAGAGCGCCTTCTACATGAGATGCATTATTTTAAGAGGTGCTGCTAGTTTTAAGTCTAAAAGTTTAAGGCACTTGAAGGCCATATTCACCTAGACACCAAAATATACCATTCTTTTTCTTCACAAAATAGAAAAGGGGATGCTAGACCCAAAGTTTTATTTGATGGTGACTGTGTACACCAATAAAACAATTTAGACCATTATTTCTATACAAGCATTTAGTTCTGGAATTTAACTTCAAATGCACCATATTTGATTAATTGTCAATTTTGATCTATATCTTTTTATAAAACTCAAATTACTCTAGTTCCTTCTCATTTTTTCCTCTGTTTCTGTTCATTCTTTTTATCCACAAACTTTATGACAGCTATTGGAGTATAAGAGCTAGGCTCACTCCAAAATTTAGCTAAAACCGAGCTACACAGAATTTATTAAAAATCGCACAAGTTGCTGTTCAAAGCAACAAGATAAATCCATATAAAATCTAAACTACTTCCAAAACCGAAGATTTCTCTACCAAAGCTAGTCATGAGTAAAAGAAAGGCTCTGACCAAGTGGTGGCTAAAAATAACACTTGGACAGCCTTCAATAATTTTCTACACGAAAACCAACACCTATTTATTTGCTAGCCTAAACAGAGTCTAAAATCAAGTTTAATATTTTTCCAACATGTGCCAACAAGTTTCTAGGCCTCTGGCGAAAGTTCGTGATTTTTGACTGCATGAAATATTTTAATAAATGCAGAACTGAGCTAAAACAAGAATCACTAAATAACTCATAACTGAAGTTACAAGCCGTATTTTTAGGTCTCCTTTGGACACAAAGCTTCTACGGACCACACAAGCAACATATCCAAAGTTCAGAATTAGAATTTGTGCACCAAACTATAAAAACTGAGTTTGAATTTTAGTTCAAAAACTATTCATCAAAAGTGTATACATGCAAACATGAGATTGGAGTTTACGATCTCACGAGTCCAGGGAGTATTTTTGTGCATCTTTCTGATTTTTCAATGATTTTTAACGGATTTTACAAGATCTCAGAAAATAGATCTAGGTTTTAAGAATCTTTTTACGCCGAGGACCCTAGACCTTCTAAAAACTTTGCAAACAAGTCCTGAAACTTACATGGAGGACCCTAGAACTAAAATGGGGAACGCATCTAGGTCCCTTGGCTCATCGGTGACCGGATTCCGGTGAGGAGGCGGCGAACCAGTGCGGGGGAAGTGGGGGAAAACGACGAGGGGCTCACCGCGCATCGATTTGAGGCGTAGATGGGGTCGGGAAAGCAGCGACGAGGCTCGGCGACGACAGGCGGCGGAGCTTGGCTGCTCTGCTTCGACGCCGGCGAGGTGGGGTGGCACTCAGGGTGGGGAAAACGGCTTGCGAGCTTCACTGAAGGCCGAGGAAGCTCACCGCGGCGTCGGTGTAGCGGCAGCTAGGTCGGAGCGGGCGGTCGACGGTGAGGGGAAGCTTGGCGGCGGTAATGGTGCTTCGGCGAGGTGGTTTGGGGTCACGCGGCGCATGAGAAGCTTCCCTTTTTGTAGAGGACGTAGAGGAGGCACAGGAGAGGCCAGAGGAGGTGGAGGAAGGCTTGTTACCGTAGGGGAGTAGCTCAAGGTGCGCATGCGCTTGGTTTGGGCGTGTAGGCCGCCATGAATGCGCCTGCGAGCTTTGGGCCAAGCGAGCGAGCGGGTTGGCAGCCAAGGATCGTGCACAGCAGGCAGGAGATGCTCTGACGAGCTTTGGGCGCGCGATTGGAGAACTGGCCGGGTCGCGAGGGAGCTCAGGCAGGCGCGCGCTGCAGTGGCCAATGGCGGCACTCTACGCGGCATGATGAGGGCTGGCGTGACGAGGCGAGCTTGGCGTGCGCGGTGCGAGACAAGACGTAGCGAGCGGTCAGACGCGTGCGCGGGAAGCTGGGACATCGTCTTCGAGGGCTTGGCCGGGCAGTCGAGGTCGCCGCCGCTCGCCAGCCACGTGGTGCCGCTGCGGTGGCCTGGAACAGAGCAGCCGGGCAGGCAATCGGGACGATCGTGGAGCTCCCCGGGTCAACTGTGCAGAACTCCAAAATTTTGATCTAAACATTCAAAAGTGTAAACACAAAAGTTGGAGTTTGAATGGTGGTACACAACTTTCCTTTTGGAGTGAACCTGAAATTTCGAATTTTTCAAGCTCAAACAAGCCATATTTGAATAGGTGTTCTTCATGGTTTTTAGGGTTTTTGAGGGGCTTAACTACAAAATTTGAAAATGTTCCAAACAGTAACTAGGCATTATTTGTGATGACAAACAACTTTTATTTTTGGAGATTTTCAAGTTTAGTACAAATTTATGAGATCTCAGTTGGGTGTCGATTTAGCCTTATTGAAATTCAAACTCGAATTTAAAAACAACTTAAGTGTGCTAAGACCGTTGCTGCCCTTTATCCCTGTTTTTAGTGTATTTTTAAGGTTCTAAACATCAGGGATGTCACAGCCTACCCCCCTTGAAAGGAATCTCGCGCCGAGATTCGATTGTGCTTAGTAACATGGTAGGGAAAGAGATACCTTGGTCTTAGGAAGGATGTCGGGGAAGTTCTTTTTAAGATAGTCTTCGGTTTCCCATGTGGCTTCATCCTCGGAGTGATGACTCCACGAATTTTGCACATTTTAACTTCTCTTCTTCGTGTCTTTCTCTCTTTCTCGTCAAGGATCTTGATAGGATGCTCATCATAAGAAAGATCCGGCTCAACCGAGAGTTCTTCTTGCTCAACAACCTCGGTCAGAACACGAAGACACTTTTTGAGTTGGGAGACATGGAAAACGTTGTGCATGGCGGAGAGCTTCTCGGGAAGCCTCACACGGTACGTAACCAGTCCACATTGTTGAGTGATTTCATATGGACCAACATAGCGAGGTGCAAGTTTTCCTTTCAACCCAAACCTTTGCACACCCTTGGTCGGGGAGACCTTGAGATACACATGATCACCGACTTCGAACCGAAGAGGCTTCCGTCTTTGATCAAAGTAACTCTTCTGCAGAGATTGTGCGGTTTTTAAGTTTTCACGGATGATCCTAACCCTTTCCTCTGCTTCTTTTACAAGGTCAGGGCCGTATGTATATCTCTCGCTTGCCTGAGACCAAACAATGGTGTCCGACATCTTCTACCATACAAGGCTTCGAAAGGTGCCATTTTTAAACTTGCTTGGTAGCTGTTGTCATAAGACAATTCAGCGAGAGACAAACATTTCTCCCAATTTTTCCCATAATGGATAACACAAGCTCGAAGCATATCCTCTAGGATTTGATTTACCCTTTCCGTCTGCCCATCGGTTTGAGGGTGGCATGCTGAACTACAGATTAGTTTTGTGCCTAGGGATAGTTGCAAATGTTCCCAAAAGCGTGCCACAAATTGAGTACCACGATCTGAAATTATTGTCTTGGGTACCCCATGTAAACAAACGATTCGTTCCAAATAGATTTCAGCATACTTCATAGCGGTATAGGCTGTATTGACCGGAATAAAATGTGCGGTCTTTGTGAGGCAGTCCACAATTACCCAAAATACCCAAATGGAGTCATGCCCCTGAGGGGTCCTGGGAAGTCCAACAATGAAATCCATGCTTATATCTTCCCACTTCCATGAGGGGATAGGTAGAGGCTAAAGAGTACCCGCTACCTTCAAGTGGCTAGCCTTTACCCGCTGACACATGTCACATTCCGACACATATTTGGCAATCTCCTGCTTCATCCTAGTCCACCAAAAGTTTAGTTTAAGATCTTGGTATATTTTGGTGCTACCGGGATGGATGGAAAATTTGGAAAGATGAGCTTCATCCATTATTTTCCTTCGGAGCTCAGCTTTTATGGGCACCACTATCCGATGTCCGAACCACATCACTCCCTGCCTATCTAGCCGGAAGCATTTATATTTTACCTTTCCCTTTGCCAATTTTCTTTTGAGGATTTTGACGCTTTCATCATTTAATTGGACCACAACAATCTGATCGTGCAAGGTTGGTTCAACAGAGATGTGGTTGAAATACCCGTGAGGAACAATCTCCAAGTTGAGCTTAGCCATTTCATGGCACAAGGTGTCGGCATAGGACTCCACGGAAAGGCAGTGACAGCGAGCCTTGCGGCTTAGTGCATCTGCAACCACATTAGCCTTCCCGGGGTGATAATGCACACTAAGATTATAGTCCTTAGCCAACTCCAACCATCTTCGCTGCCTCATATTCAAATGTGCCTGGGTGAAGACATTTTTGAGGCTCTTGTGATTGGTATATATATTGCATGGAACACCCATCAGGTAGTGTCTCCAAATCTTGAGAGCATGAATAACCGCTGACAACTCAAGATCATGTGTGGGGTAATTTTGCTCATGTGGCCGGAGTGCTCGGGAAGCATAAGCAATGACCCGGTTCTCTTGCATAAGGACACAACCGAGTCCTTTGCCTGAAGCATCACAATAGACATCATAGGGCTTGGTGCTGTCGGGTTATGCTAAAACTGGGGCTGAAGTTAAATGTTTTCTCAAAGTGTGGAAAGCTTCTTCACATTTGTCACTCCACTCAAATTTGACTCCCTTCTTTAAGAGTTCGGTCATGGGTTTAGCAATTCGAGAGAAATCTGGAATGAAGCGGCGATAGTAACCAGCTAGACCCAGAAAACTCCGAATCTCGTGGACAGAGGTAGGTGGCTGCCAATCCATCACCTCTTGCACCTTGGTCGGATCCACGGATATACCATCCTTGGAGACTGTATGACCCAAGAATTTCACACTTTCTAGCCAGAATTCACATTTGGAGAACTTGGAATAGAGTTGATGGTCTCTCAACCTTTGAAGAACAATGCGAAGGTGTTCGGCATGCTCTTCCTCATTCTTGGAATATATGAGAATATCATTAATAAAGACCACCACGAACTTGTCAAGCTCGGACATGAAAACCGAATTCATGAGATACATGAAGTAGGCTGGGGCATTTGTGAGCCCAAATGACATGACCAAGTATTCATATAGTCCATAGCGGGTGGAGAAGGCAGTCTTGGGAATGTCACAAGGATGAATCTTTATTTGGTGATAGCCAGAGCGAAGATCAATCTTGGAGAACACTCTGGCACAAGCTAGTTGGTCAAAAAGGACATCAATGCGGGGAACTGGATACTTGTTTTTAATGGTCACCGCATTAAGAGGCCGGTAGTCAATACACAACCTCAAGGAATGATCCTTCTTCTTCACAAAAATAGCCAGACAACCCCATGGTGACACACTAGGACGGATGAAACCCTTGTCTAGCAATTCTTGGAGTTGAATTTTTAATTCAGCCAATTTATTGGGTGGCATTCTATAGGGCCTTTTTGATATTGGTGCTGTGCCAGGTTGAAGTTCAATTACAAATTCATTGTCCCTGTCCGGCGGCATCCCAGGTAAGTCATCCGGAAAAACATCGGCATACTCACATACCACCGGAATGTCTTTTAGTTGTGTTTCTACCATGGTGTAAGCACAAGCATTGGCGCATTTTCGGTGTGGCAGATATAGTGCAGTAGGTCCATGTGAAGGCGAGTGTATCTCCACAACCCGTTCGGCAACATCTAGCACAACCTTATGTTGAGTCATCCAATTTGCCCCCAAAACAATATCAATTCCTTCCAATCCAAGCAGAATTAGATCAGTAGGAAAAACTTTACTACCCGGCTTGATTGGTACTTTTCGAGTGACTTGGTTGGATGCTATTTTACCTCCCGCTATTGATATCACATATGCTGATTTGGTGTGATATGATTTTAATCCACATTTTGTATTAAACCCAGTGCTTATAAAACTATGTGTTGCCCCCGAATCAAACAATATCGCAGCAGGTTGGTTGTGGATAGGAAAGATACCAGTCATGTCCGGTGCTCCCTCAGGTAGGTCAGCCAGGGTGGTGTAGTTGAGCCTTCCCTGCCTGACTTGGACTCGCTGCTGCTTGCCCTTGTTCTGTTGGTTCCCAGGACGCTGGTTCTGGGGCTTGTTCTGTGGGCAGTCCTTGATGAAATGGCTGTTACTGCCACATTTGAAGCATTGGTAGCCACCTCCAGGACGAAGCGGCTGCTGCACGTTTTGCCTTGGTGCCTGTTGCTGCTGCGGTGGTGGAGGGAAACGAGGCGCACCCTGCTATGGTGGCCTGGCAACCCAACGTCCACCCTGAGGCGCCCTTGGTTTTCCCTGCGGTGCAGCCGGGGGAACCAAGCGGAACCTCTGAGGTTGCCCACCCGAAGGTCCAGCAGGAGCCTTCCTTTTCTTCTCGACCTTATGAACCATGTTAGCATCTTCCTGGGCAATGACAATGTTCACAAGTTCACCATATGTGGCAACTCGTGTGGTGGTCAACTGGGCCTTGAGCTTGGTATTGAGGCCACGACGGAACCTTTCCATCTTCTTTTCATTGGAGTCAGCATGATGACCCGCATAAGGAGACAGACCATTGAAGGCCTAGGATTACTGGAGCACAGTGCGGGTTCCCTGAGTCAGAGCCAGGAACAACTTCCTCTCAACTAGTCCAGCAGGAATATGGTGGGCTTTGAAGGCAGTCTTGAATTCCTCCCACTCAATGACATGGTTCTCCTCCTGAAGAGCCAGATAGTTCTCCCACCACAGGAGAGCTGTACCACGGAGCTGCTGCACTGTAAAGACCACCTTGCGGTTTGGAGTACAAAGTATAGCCAGGATGGAGAACTTGGATTCGATGGTCCGAATCCATGCATCAGCCTTGCAGATGGCAATCACCCGCAGCGGTCGTGACGCTAGTGGCTCCAATGCTAACCAGCAGGGGCCAGAGGGGCAGCAACAGCCGCCACCACCTCCGCCACCGCAGCAACCTCCGACGTGGCAGCAATTGTATGCCACGCAATCGGAAATCCTACGGAACCTGCAGCATCAGCAACAAATGATGCAGCAGCAGATGCTACAGCAGGGAGGTCAACGGGCCCCTCAGCCTCAAGTGGCCCGATATGAGGATTTTCTGGCTACGCACCCGCCGATATTCTCAAGAGCTGATGAGCCCCTGGAGGCCGATACGTGGATTCGAGCCATCGAGTCCAAGTTCACCATGCTGGCCACGCCTTGCACTTCCAACCGCAAGGTAGTGTTCGCGGCGCAGCAGCTCCGCGGCCCAGCTCTCCTATGGTGGGAGAACTACCTGGCCCTACAGCAAGAGGGTCATGTGGTTGAATGGGATGAGTTCAAGACTGCGTTCAAGGCTCATCACATTCCGGCCGGCTTGGTAGAGCGGAAGTTGAACGAATTTCTGGCTCTGACCCAGGGTACCCGCACGGTGCTCCAATACGCCCAGGCCTTCAATGGTCTGTGCCCATATGTGGGTCATCACGCCGACTCTGACGAGAAGAAGTTGGAGAGGTTCCGCCGCGGCCTCAATACCAAGTTGAAGGCTCAGTTGGCTACCACCCGTGCTGCCACATATGGCGATCTTGTGAACCTCGCCATCGCTCAGGAAGACGCCAACACGGTGCACAAGGCGGAGAAGAAGAGGAAAGCTCCCGCTGGACCCTCGAGCGTGCAGCCGCAGAGATTCCGCTTGGTTCCCCCGGCTGCACCGCAAGGACAGTCCAGGGCACCTCAGGGAGGTGGATGGGTTGCTAGGCCGCCACAGCCTAATGCGCCCCGTTTCCCTCCACCGCCGCAGCAGCAACCGGCGCCAAGACAGAACGCACCACAGTCAGCTCGCCCTGGAGCCGGCTATCAGTGCTTCAAGTGCGGCAGTAACAGCCACTTTATCAAGGACTGCCCGCAGAACAAGCAGCAGAACTAGCGCCCGGGAAATCAGCAGAACAAGGGCAAACAGCCGCAGCGTGTGCAGGTCCGACAAGGACGGCTTAACTACACCACCTTGGCCGACCTACCCGAGGGAGCCCCAGACATGACTGGTACCTTCCCTATCCACACTCAACCTGCTGTGATACTGTTTGATTCCGGGGCAACACATTGTTTTATAAGCACAAGATTTCATGCAAAATGTGGATTAAAATCTTACCATACCAAATCATCATATGTGATATCAACTGCGGGAGGTAAAATAGCATCCAACCAAGTCTCCCGAAGAGTTCCAATCAGGCTGGGAAGTAAAATATTTCCTACTGATTTAATTCTGCTTGGTATGGAAGGCATTGACATTGTCTTGGGAGCCAATTGGATGACTCAACATAAGGTTGTGCTAGATGTTGCGGAACGAGTTGTTGAAATAAACTCGCCTACGCATGGCCCTAGTGTGCTATAACTGCCACAACGGAATTGCGTCAATGCGTGTGCTTATACAATGGTAGAAACCCAACTAAAGGATATTCCGATGGTATGTGAGTATGCCGATGTTTTTCCGGATGGCTTACCTGGGATGCCGCCGGATAGGGACATTGAATTTGTGATTGAACTTCAACCTGGCACAGCACCTATATCAAAGAGACCATATAGAATGCCACCCAATGAATTGGCTGAATTAAAAATTCAACTTCAAGAACTGCTAGACAAGGGTTTCATTCGTCCAAGTGTATCACCTTGGGGATGTCCTGCTATCTTTGTGAAGAAGAAGGACCATTCCTTGAGGTTGTGTATCGATTACCGGCCTCTCAATGCGGTGACTATTAAAAACAAGTACCCACTCCCCCGTATTGACATCCTGTTTGACCAACTAGCTGGCGCCAGAGTGTTCTCGAAGATTGACCTTCGCTCTGGCTATCACCAAATCAAAATCCGACCTTGTGACATTCCAAAGACTGCCTTTTCTACTCGTTACGGGCTTTATGAATTCTTGGTCATGTCTTTTGGACTCACCAATGCCCCAGCCTATTTCATGTACCTCATGAATTCGGTTTTCATGTCAGAACTAGACAAGTTTGTGGTGGTTTTCATTGATGACATTCTGATATATTCCAAGAATGAGGAAGAGCATGCCGAGCATGTACACATTGTTCTTCAAAGATTGAAAGACCATCAGCACTACGCCAAGTTCTCCAAGTGTGAATTCTGGCTGGAGAGTGTGAAATTTTTAGGTCACACGGTTTCCAAGGATGGTATATCCGTGGATCCAACCAAAGTGCAAGAGGTGTTGGATTGGCAACCACCTACCTCTGTTCATGAGATTCGGAGTTTTCTGGGTTTAGCCGGTTATTATCGCCGTTTTATTCCGGACTTCTCTCGGATTGCGAAACCCATGACCGGACTCTTAAAGAAGGGAGTCAAATTTGAGTGGAATGACAAATGTGATGAAGGTTAACACACTTTGAGGAAACATTTAACTTCAGCCCCAGTTTTAGCTCAACCCGATTGCACCAAGCCCTATGACGTCTATTGCGATGCATCAGGCACCGGACTTGGCTGTGTCCTCATGCAAGAGAACCGAGTCATTGCTTATGCTTCTCGAGCACTTAGGCCTCATGAGCAAAACTACCCCACGCATGATCTTGAGTTAGCAGCGGTTATTCATACTCTCAAGATGTGGAGACACTATCTGATGGGTGTTCCATGTAACATATACACCGACCACAAGAGCCTCAAATATGTCTTTACTCAGGCACATTTGAATATGAGACAGCGGAGATGGTTGGAGTTAGCAAAGGACTATGACCTCAGTGTGCATTATCACCCCAGCAAAGCTAATGTTGTTGCGGATGCACTAAGCCGCAAGGCTCATTGTCATTGTCTTTCCGTGGAGTCCTATGCTGACACCTTGTGCCACGAAATGGCAAAGCTCAACTTAGAGATTGTTCCACACGGGTACTTCAACCATATTTCAGTCGAACCAACCTTGCATGATCAGATTGATGGAGCCCAATTAAATGATGCAAAGATTAAAATCCTTAAAAGGAAATTGTCAAAGGAGAAGGTGAAGGAAAAATAAAGTGTTTCCGGCTAGATGGGCAGGGAGTGATGTGGTTTGGACATCGCCTCGTGGTGCCCAAAAACACGGAACTCCGGAGGAAGATTATGGATGAGGCCCATCTCTCTAAATTTTCCATCCATCCCGGTAGCACCAAAATGTACCAAGATTTGAAACAAAACTTTTGGTGGACTAGGATGAAGCGAGAAATTGCCACGTATGTGTCGGAATGTGACACGTGTCAGCGGGTTAAGGCTAGCCACTTGAAGGTAGCAGGCACGCTTCAACCTCTACCTATTCCCTCATGGAAGTGGGAAGATATAAGCATGGACTTCATTGTTGGACTTCCCAGAACCCCTCAGGGGCATGACTCCATTTGGGTAATTGTGGACCGCCTCACCAAGACCGCACATTTTATTCCGGTCAATACCATTTATACCGCTAAGAAGTACGCTGAGATTTATTTGGAACGAATCGTTTGTCTACATGGGGTACCCAAGACGATAATTTCAGATCGTGGTACTCAGTTCGTAGCAAGCTTTTGGGAACAATTGCAACTGTCCCTAGGCACAAAACTGATCCGTAGTTCAGCATATCACCCTCACACCGATGGGCAGACGGAAAGGGTAAATCAAATACTTGAGGATATGCTTCGAGCTTGTGTTATCCATTATGGGAAGAATTGGGAGAAATGTTTATCTCTGGCAGAATTCTCCTATAACAACAGCTACCAAGCGAGTCTTAAGATGGCACCTTTCGAGGCCTTATATGGAAGAAGATGTCGGACCCCGTTGTGTTGGTCCCAGGCAGGCGAGAGGTATACCTATGGCCCTGACCTTGTAAAGGAAGCAGAAGAAAAGGTTAGGATCGTTCGTGAAAATTTGAGAACCGCCCAGTCACGACAAAAGAGTTACTTTGATCAACGGCGGAAGCCACTTCAATTTGAAGTCGGCGACCACGTGTATCTCAAGGTCTCCCCGACCAGGGGTGTGCAAAGATTTGGATTAAAGGGAAAACTTGCACCTCGTTACATCGGCCCATATGAAATTACTCAACAATGTGGACCGGTAGCATACCGTGTGAAGCTTCCCAAGAAGCTCTCAGCCGTGCACGACGTTTTCCACGTTTCCCAACTCAAGAAGTGTTTGCGTGTTCCGACCGAAGTTGTTGAACCAGAAGAACTCTCGGTTGAACCGGATCTCTCCTATGATGAGCATCCCGTTAAAATCCTCGATGAGAAAGAGAGACAAACACGAAGGAAAGGAGTTAAAATGTACAAAATGCAGTGGAGTCATCACTCCGAAGATGAAGCCACGTGGGAAACCAAGGACTATCTTAAGAAGAATTACCCCGACATTCTTTCATAAGCCAAGGTACTTTTTCCACCCTGTTCCTAAGTTTAATCGAATCTCGGGATGAGATTCCTTTTAAGGGGAGTAGGCTGTGACATCTCTGATGTCAAAAGAATTAAAAGTACACTTAAAACCAATACAAAAGGGAATTATGGGTTGAAACTCAAAAATCCATCAAAAATTCAAATGAAAATTCAAAAACAAGGGTTGTTTGACACCCAACTGGAATCTCAAAAATTTTGTACTAAACATGAAAATCTCCAAAAATAAAAGTTGTTGTCATTGCAAATAAGGCCTAGTCACTGTTTGGAATTTGAAAATTTTGCAGTTTAGCCCCTCAAAAACTCGAAATACAGTTTTGGGCAGCTTTTTGAATTTGGGTTGTTTGAGCTCGAAACATTTGAAATTTCAGGTTCACCCCAAAAAGAAAGTTGTGTCCCACTTCTCAAACTCCAACTTTTATTTTCACACTTTTTCATGTTCAGTTCAAATTTTTGGAGAAAATTCAAATGGGGCACAGAAGCTCTACGGGCGCCAACTGTGGCCCTGGCGCGCCCCTGCTCTGGCCGGAGCTCGGCCGCCACGTGGCCGGCGAGCGGCGGAGGCCGCGCCGAGCTGGCCGAGCCGCGGCGTCGGGTGGCCGTTGTCCTCACGCGCTTGTCCGACCCCTCCGCGCTGTCACATCGCCGCTCGACCGCTCGCTTTGCCTCGCGCCGCGGAGCGCCATCATGGCGGTCGGAGCGCCGCCGTGGCCGCGCGCGCGCGACGCGCGGAGCCTCTCCGCGGAAGATTCCTCTCCGCTCCGCGCCAAGAAGCCCTGTTGAAGATCCCCCAGCGTCACGCAAGGATCTCCCTCTTCCAATCGAGCCGCTCGCGCTCTGCCCGAGCTCCCGCGCCATCAATGGTGACCTCGACAGCCTGAGCGCGCGTGCACACGCGTCCGAGGCACCTCGGTGCTCGCTAGCGCACCCAAACCCTTCACCGAGCACTCACACTCCTTCCCCTCAGTCCACACGTAGCCATTCTCACTTCACTGCATTCGCTTCCATCGTCTTCCACCTCGGGACGCCTTGAGCCGAGCTCGAGCTTCCCCGCCGCAAACTCAAATCGACCGCGAATCCCTCCACCCTTTTCCAATCCCCCGCGCTTGAAGCTCGATCACTCACCCCGCTAGCTGCTCGAGCACTCCCCAGCTCGAATCGAGCCTCACCCGCCGCGAATCGAGACTTTTCCCCACCGCTCGGCCATTAACACCGCAAGCACCACCTCCACGTCGAGCCCCATACCTCGGCCATCCCCGCCGCAGACGAACCCCAGGACGAGCTCCACCATCATCCAGTGAAGCTCACACGCCCTTCCGCGCATCGCCTCGACCACCACAGGCCGCCAGCGACGTCGCCGGAGCTAACCGCGCTACCGCTCCACGTTGACGAGCCGCGCCGCTTCACCTCCGACCGCGAGACCTACCTCAACCGACTCGCAGTGAGCTCCTCTCCATTTCCCCCAACTTTCCCCGAGCCAACTCGCCGTCGTTTCGCCGGCGTGGCAACGCCGACGAACCCTGGACTTGTTTGCGTTCCCCTTTTTAGTTCTAGGGTCCTCTGCGCAAAAATCAAGGACCTGTTCGTAAGGTTTTAAAAGTTCTAGGGTCTCCAGCGTAAAAAGATTCTTAAACCTAGATCTATTTTTCCCGAATCTTGTAAAATCCGTTAAAAATCGTACAAAAATCAGAAAAATGTACAAAAATACTCCCTGGATTCGTGAGATTGTAAACTCCAATCTCCTTTAAGCATGTATATACTTTTGGTGAAACATTTTTGAATTAAAATTCAAACTGTAAAATTTGAAACTTGTGCACCATTTCAAATCCAGAGCTCCGCTAGGGTTGATCTTTGGATATGTTATTTGTAGTGACTTTGGACACCTTGTGTCCAAAGGGGACCTAAAAATATGGACTGTAGCCTTGGTTATTAATTAAAATGTGTTTCCTGTCTTTTTGTAGTTCAGAAATTGTTAAAAATAATCCATGCAGTGAAAAATCACCATTTTTCTCCAGAGGCCTAAAACCTTGTTAGAACATCTGTTAAAAATGCCAAACTTAATTTTTGCTCTGTTTAGACTAGCAAATAAATAGTTATGTGTTTTAGGATAGAAATTTATTGAGGACTGTCCAAGGGTTATTTTGAGCCACCACTTGGCCATAGCCCTCCTTGCACACATGACTAGCTCTGGTAGGAAAATTTCCTGGACTGGGTGTATTTTCAATTTTATATGAATTTATTTCATTTCTGCAGGCAGCAGTTTGAATTATTTTTAATAAATTCTGTGTAGCTCAAATTTAGCTAAATTTTGGAGTGAGCCTAACTCTTATACTCCAGTAGCTGTCATAAAGTTTATAGATAAAAAAGATGAACAGAAAATGAGAAACAAAAATGAGAAGGAATCAATGTGGAAATTGAATTATATAAAAGAATAAACCTTTTTAACAATTAGTTAGAATAAAATAAGGAAAGTCTAAAATTCCAGAACAGCACCCTAACTACAAAATAATAAATAGAAATTCTTTTATATATGTACACAATCACCATCAAAGATGAATAAAAATTTTCCACACCCACTACTCCATTTTTGTGAAGAAGAGAGTAGTACTTAAGCATGTCTAGGTGAATATGGCCTTCAAGGCCTTAACTTTGGAATCAATAGACAGCCGCTATAAGTTATGCATCTCATGTAGAAGGCGCTATTCCGGACGGCACCTACCATCTCATCCCCGCCGACGAGGAAGGAATCCCGGAGGGAGGTGCCGGCGAAGGATCGATCAACCCGGAGGCTAACGCCCAGCTAGAGCAAGAAGGCAAGCCCCGGAGCATAACCTAACCTTTAAAGTTTATGCATCTATGAATTCCCTATGCTTGTGCATTTACATTTCAAGGAGTTGATTGAATACCTTAGCTGCACATTCCTAGTACCTATGACTTGCAACACTAGTATGAAAGGATCGATAGGGCATTGCTTTAGGTCCGTTACAAGTCGAGTGATTTCCTGTCACTCGCGAGACATAGGAATTGCTTGTCTTTACTTATGTTGGAATCATAAGGATTGACGGGCGGGATGATAGATGTAGATCTCCCGTCCGTGTATGATAATTGATTTAAGGTCGAAACGTGTGGTTGAGTGTGTTAAGTTTTTGAACGTACCACATGCATGCCGATATATGGGAATCGGTAAGCCCGGTACCAGATTGAAGCAGCTAGGGCCGATAGCCATCTCTCCTTGGAAACTTTTTTTTCCCCTGCCGTACACTTGTGGATATATGCGTGAGACTGTGAGTGAAGCAGTAAACCTCTATCCTAAGGAAGGTGGATTCGGATCCGAATTGTGGATCGATGGGAAAGGTTGGGAAGTGCTTGTACCTTTTATAGCAAGCATTATCCGTGTGTGTTGGGTTTCCCCTGGCCAGGTAGCAAAATTCGGTTCGAACTGTCCGCTTCTCGCGGTTAATGAGACTGCTTGACCGCCTTGCTGCATTGAGTAACAAGTGGAACTATGAGATGGATGAACTTGTTCTATGAAATAAATTGTATTGCACCACTTGTATGCTTAGAGAGGATGCTAATCTAGAATGGTTAAAACTACTAGAATATGATGCTAAAACCTGAAAGCAAGGACCTACTCTTAGTCTCTTTTTGGCAAACAAACCCATCAGCCAAAAGCCTCTCATGTCTAGATGTCGGTGATGTAGTTTTCACCCGACGGGTAAGCCTTGCTGAGTATTAGTATACTCAGCCTTGCTTGTGGCATTTATTTACAGGTACAATGTTGGATGTGGCAGTCGATGCCATGACTTGGCCTACCCAGATTCCCCCTGGATGGCACATCGAGTGGGTTGCGTCCTCTACCGAGGAACGGGAGGAGTAGCACCGTGGCAGGCTTCAGCATGGTGTTACTTGTATCGTCGTTAGTTTTTATTCCGCTGCAATGAACTACTTTATTTCCGCTGCAAGATTTTGATACTCTGATTTAAATTTCGAACTTGGTTTGTAATAACTTTGAGATACCCTTTTATGTATGTTAAATTTGTGGAATGTTGTAATCTCTGGAACTCACCATCGTGTGGGCGTGCTCTTGTTTCGATCGAGAAAAATACGTGGTTAAATCGGGTTTAATCCGACGGCGCTCCAGCTTATTCCGGATTAAGTGCCTGACTGCTTGATTAGTGGTCCTGGGGTACTTAACTTGGAATAATTTCGGAGTGGTCTGCCACAATAGGGACATTGAATTTGTGATTGAACTTCAACCTGGCACAACACCTATATCAAAGAGACCATATAGAATGCCACCCAATGAATTGGCTGAATTAAAAATTCAACTCCAAGAACTACTAGACAAGGGTTTCATTCGTCCAAGTGTGTCACCTTGGGGATGTCCCGCTATCTTTGTGAAGAAGAAGGACCATTCCTTGAGGTTGTGTATCGATTACCGGCCTCTCAATGCGGTGACTATTAAAAACAAGTACCCACTCCCCCGTATCGACATCCTGTTTGACCAACTAGCTGGTGCCAGAGTGTTCTCCAAGATTGACCTTCGCTCTGGCTATCACCAAATCAAAATCCGACATTGTAACATTCCAAAGACCGCCTTTTCTACTCGTTACGGGCTTTATGAGTTCTTGGTCATGTCTTTTGGACTCACCAATGCCCCAGCCTATTTCATGTACCTCATGAATTCGGTTTTCATGTCAGAACTAGACAAGTTTGTGGTGGTTTTTATTGACGACATTCTCATATATCCCAAGAATGAGGAAGAGCATGCCGAGCACCTACGCATTGTTCTTCAAAGATTGAGAGACCATCAGCTCTACGCCAAGTTCTCCAAGTGTGAATTCTGGCTGGAGAGTGTGAAATTCTTAGGTCACACGGTTTCCAAGGATGGTATATCCGTGGATCCAACCAAAGTGCAAGAGGTGCTAGATTGGCAACCCCCTACCTCTGTCCACGAGATTCGGAGTTTTCTGGGTTTAGCCGGTTATTATCGCCGTTTTATTCCGGACTTCTCTCGGATTGCGAAACCCATGACCGAACTCTTAAAGAAGGGAGTCAAATTTGAGTGGAATGACAAATGTGATGAAGCTTTCCACACTTTGAGAAAACATTTAACTTCAGCCTCAGTTTTAGCTCAACCAGATTGCACCAAGCCCTATGACGTCTATTGCGATGCTTCAGGCACCGGACTTGGCTGTGTCCTCATGCAAGAGAACCGAGTCATTGCTTATGCTTCTCGAACACTTCGGCCTCATGAGCAAAACTACCCCACGCATGATCTTGAGTTAGCAGCGGTTATTCATGCTCTCAAGATGTGGAGACACTATCTGATGGGTGTTCCATGCAACATATACACCGACCACAAGAGCCTCAAATATGTCTTCACTCAGGCACATTTGAATATGAGGCAGCGAAGATGGTTGGAGTTAGCAAAGGACTATGACCTTAGTGTGCATTATCACCCCGGCAAGGCTAATGTAGTTGTGGATGCACTAAGCCGCAAGGCTCATTGTCATTGTCTTTCCGTGGAGTCCTACGCTGACACCTTGTGCCATGAAATGGCAAAGCTCAACTTAGAGATTGTTCCACACGGGTACTTCAACCATATTTCAGTTGAACCAACCTTGCACGATCAGATTGTTGTAGCCCAATTAAATGACGCGAAGATTAAAATCCTTAAAAGGAAATTGTCAAAGGAGAAGGTGAAGGAAAAATACAAGTGTTTCTGGTTAGATGGGCAGGGAGTGATGTGGTTTGGACATCGCATCGTGGTGCCCAAAAACACGGAACTCCGGAGGAAGATTATGGATGAGGCCCATCTGTCTAAATTTTCCATCCATCCCGGTAGCACAAAAATGTACCAAGATTTGACACAAAATGTTTGGTGGACTAGGATGAAGCGAGAAATTGCCACGTATGTGTCGGAATGTGACACGTGTCAGCGGGTTAAGGCTAGCCACTTGATGGTAGCAGGCACGCTTCAACCTCTACCTATTCCCTCATGGAAGTGGGAAGATATAAGCATGGACTTCATTGTTGGACTTCCCAGAACCCCTCAAGGGCATGACTCCATTTGGGTAATTGTGGACCGCCTTACCAAGACCGCACATTTTATTCCGGTCAATACCATTTTTACCGCTAAGAGGTACTCTGAGATTTATTTGGAACGGATCGTTTGTCTACATGGGGTACCCAAGACGATAATTTCAGATCGTGGTACTCAGTTCGTAGCACGCTTTTGGGAACAATTGCAACTATCCCTAGGCACTAAACTGATCCGTGGTTCAGCATATCACCCTCAGACCGATGGGCAGACGGAAAGGTTAAATCAAATACTTGAGGATATGCTTCGAGCTTGTGTTATCCATTATGGGAAGAATTGGGAGAAATGTTTATCTCTGGCCGAATTCTCCTATAACAACAGCTACCAAGCGAGTCTTAAAATGGCACCTTTCGAAGCCTTATATGGTAGAAGATGTCGGACCCCGTTGTGTTGGTCCCAGGCAGGCGAGAGGTATACCTATGGCCCTGACCTTGTAAAGGAAGTAGAAGAAAAGGTTAGGATCATTCGCGAGAATTTGAGAACCGCCCAGTCACGGCAAAAGAGTTACTTTGATCAACGGTGGAAGCCACTTCAATTTGAAGTTGGTTTCCACGTGTATCTCAAGGTCTCCCCGACCAAGGGTGTGCAAAGATTTGGGTTAAAAGGAAAGCTTGCACCTCGCTACATCGGCCCATATGAAATTACTCAACAATGTGGACCGGTAGCATACCGTGTGAAGCTTCCCGAGAAGCTCTCAGCCGTGCATGACGTTTTCCATGTCTCCCAACTCAAGAGGTGTTTACGTGTTCCGACCGAAGTTGTTTAACCAGAAGAACTCTCGGTTGAACCGGATCTCTCTTATGATGAGCATCCCGTTAAAATCCTCGATGAGAAAGAGAGACAAACACGAAGGAAAGGAGTCAAAATGTACAAAATTCAGTGGAGTCGTCACTCCGAAGATGAAGCCACGTGGGAAACCGAGGACTATCTTAAGAAGAATTACCCCGACATTCTTTCGTAAGCCAAGGTACTTTCCCCACTTTGTTCCCAAGTTTAATCGAATCTCGGGATGAGATTCCTTTTAAGGGGGGTAGGCTGTGACATCTCTGATGTCAAAAGAATTAAAAGTACACTTAAAACCAATGCAAAAGGGAATTATGGGTTGGAACTCAAAAATCCATCAAAAATTCAAATGGAAATTCAAAAACAAGGGTTGTTTGACACCCAACAGAAATCTCAAAAAGTTTGTACTAAACATGAGAATCTCCAAGAATAAAAGTTGTTTGTAATCACAAATAAGGCCTAGTCACTGTTTGGAACTTTCGAAAATTTTGCTTTTTAGCCCCTCAAAAACTCGAAATACAGTTCTGGGCACCTTTTTGAATTTGGGTTGTTTGAGCTCGAAAAATTTGAAATTTCAGGTTCATCCCAAAACGAAAGTTGTGTTCCACCTCTCAAACTCCAACTTTTATTTTCACACTTTTTCATGTTCAGTTCAAATTTTTGGAGAAAATTAAAAAGGGGCACAGGAGCTCCACGGGCGCCCAACAGTGGCCCTGGCGCGCCGCTGCTCCGGCCGGGAGTCGGCCGCCACGTGGCCGGCGAGCGGCGGAGGCCGCGCCGAGCTGGCCGAGCCGCGGCGTCGGGTGGCGCTTGTTGCCTTGTGCTTGTCCAACCCCTCCCGAGCTTTCACATCGCCGTCGACAGGCCGCCTCGCCTCGCGCCGCGCGAACGCCATCATGGCGGTCGGAGCGCCGCCGTGGCCGCGCGCTCGCGCGCGCGTCGCGCAGGGCCCTCTCGCACGATTCTCCTCCTGCTACGCTCCAAGAGCTCTGCAGAGGATCTTCCATTTCTCCACGCCTCAATCTCCGACCCCCAATCCCGTGCGCGCGCTCTGCTCGAGCTCACAGCGCCATCAATGGCGACCGCGACAGCCGCGCACGCGCACACACGCCCCCAAGGCCGCTCAGTGCCTTCTAGCTCACCCACACACTCCACCGAGCACTCACACTCCTTCCCCTCAGTCCACACGTAGCCATTCTCACTTCCTCGCGCTCGCTCCCATCGTCTTCAACCTCGCGCCGCGCGGACCGAGCTCGAGCTTCCCCGCCGCGAACTCGAATCGACCGCGAATCCCTCCATCCTTTTCCAATCCCCCGCTCGTAAATCTCGCTCACTCACCCCGCTAGCCACTCGAGCACTCCCCAGCTCGAATCGAGCCTCACTCGCCGCGAATCGAGACTTTTCCCTACCGCTCGGCCATTGACACCGCGAACACCACCTCCACGTCGAGCCCCATACCCCGGTCATCCCCGTCGCAGACGAACCCCACGACGAGCTCCACCATCGTCCAGTGAAGCTCACACGCCCTTCCGCGCATCGTCTCGACCACCACAGGCCGCCAGCGACGTCGCCGGAGCTAACCGTGCCACCGCTCAACGTCGACGAGCCGCGCCGCTTCACCTCCGACCGCGAGACCTACCTCAACCGACTCGCGGTGAGCTCCTCTCCTTTTCCCCCAACTTTCCCCAAGCCAACTCACCGTCGTTTATGACAATCGGCCTGCATGAACATTGCTAATTCTAAGTTCTGTACGATTAGCATTACGGCCGATTGGTTTACCAAGCTTCAGCCGATGAGCGGATGAGATTGAGTAAAAATCGGCATGAATCATGAGCTGATTTAGCTGTCATTTCTATAGACAGAAAGGCGCAACAAGATTTCGCATGCCGATACCGTGAACAGAGGCATATCTTTGTCGGCACATGCAGGAGCTAATATCAATTAAATATTTCAAGGAGATTCCAGCAAATACCCCAGGAATAGAGATATGCGCAGAATTTACTGACATGGCTTGTTAAGGCAACGGCGAACTCGTTGGGTATGCTACTGCCAGTAAAATCGGTGGAAACAGAGGAAATTAGCATGAAGGGAGCATCGGTCAATGGAGTTATTAAGAACAGCCAATGACCGATTGAAAAGGATGAATCGGCTATGTGCTATTCAAATTGTGCTTACTTCGGGCCGATAAGTCATAAAGAAAAGAGCCGATTGGGAAAATCTTTAATTAATCGGCTACATGCTTGTACTAGTTTTATTATGGAGTGCCAATTAATAGCTGGTGATTCCGTATAATTGACGTTGAGGTATGGGTACAACGAAAGGGTATTTTGATTGGCCTGTTGACATGCAGCTTGTTTCTCTACAAGGCACCAAGAGCATCGGCTTCATGTTGATAATGTTGGTGTTTCCCTCTTGGTTCCTTCCTCTATTATTGATGGCCGATGCCTTTTACAGTTAAATCGGCAAGACAGTTTAATGGCATTACATTTTGGACTAACCATCGTACTATACAAGATCAAAGATAGATGGAAATTACCCGATGATACATGCATACGTAAATGGCCGATGGTTATTATTGAGCGTCAAAGATTGATGATCAGAAGACCATGGTACTGATAACTTAGCTGATACTATTGCTAATACTGGTAAGATCAAAGAAACCTTACTTCTTACTGCAAAAATACTTGGGAATTTTATCTTGCGAAGATAAAATAACTTAGCTCCTCAATGACATGAATTTCCTACAATCCTACCAGAGCCATATGTTGCATGTCTTTAGAAGCCTTATACATATGCTACTTGTTTTGTATTGAGCTTTGTCAAATTGTTTGCAACCCTTGTGAGATTCGTTTCATGTTTTTAAGATCAAGATCACGTACACTCCACATATTGTTCCTTTATTGGGTATGCTAGACTTTAACTTCTGGGTGCATCGTTGTCGTTTGGTCTAGGTTCACATACTCACCACTTATGCTGACTTCTACACTGGAAGTTATCCAAAAAAAACATGCCTTCCATCTATGAAAAAATACTCTGTCCTTTTAACATGACTCTTTATCTTCATTGTGCAAAGAGGTATGGGCTATGCAAAAGAAAAAGGGGAAGAAAAGAAAAATATGTGTGCTTAAAATAAGAGAAAAAGTGGAGAAAAAGAAAGATAGTCCATGCTCTAAAACCAAATAAAGAAGAAGAAGAAGAAGAAGAAGAAGAAGAACAAGAAGAAGAAGAGTCATGCAAAAGGGGATTTGAGTTCCATCCACGAAAGTTTCACACACATGCGCTTCTTGATCTGATTGTATGACTTGTTTTCTCAATTGGATCCGGATTTTGGCCTTGCAAAATATACAATGCAAGTACGCTTCCTTTTCATCCCTACCCTGAGCTCCACAAAAGCCCGTATTATAAGTGGGTAGAAAAAGAGGCAAGACAATGCCTTGGTGAGGAATAATACACAATCGAGCGATTCGAGAGAGTCATTAGAGGAGCAAGGTTGTGTTTTGATTTGAAAATCATTAAAAAAAACCAAGTTATTTAGCAGCAAGAGTAGAGTTGTCTTGATTTTTCATATTGGCTAAAATACTGTCATAAAGAAGCTTGAGGAAAGACAGTGTTAGTCAAGTCAAAATACTTGATTATTCATGGAGCGGATTACACCGGCCAGGAGATTAAGGTCTTGGATTTACAAAGTTTCGAAGCATGAATCCTTCATACTCCGAAACTAGGGAGGCCTGTGTTGACACCGGATTTTGACATGCAAATCTAGTGCAAGAAAAGATGATCGGCTGCTAGCATATGCCTGCGGAATCACAGGAACTAAAAGGGAACCAAGCTGATGATATTGTTCATATGAAGACCAAAGGCCTGCGAGTATGGCATATGGAATTATTATTATTAGATATGTGTGGAGATAAATACTGCATGCGACGTGAGGGCTGATGAATAGGTTAAAAGGGGCAAGTTGTCCACCAAGGAATCAGAATATATTAGTCTGGCGGACTAAAACATCTGATTTTGGACTAATAATGGAATTTGCGTGTACGTATCGGCACATGTCTCAAAATCAGCTCGGTCTAGATAATTATACACGAGGAATAAGTCACAAGTCAGAATTATATCAGTGGCCAGTTTTGACATCCCTGATGCTAAACTTTGCAGTTAAGCCCCTCAAAAACTCTAAAAACCATGCAGAACACCTTTTCAAACATGGCGTGTTTGAGCTTGAAAAATTCGTAATTACAGGTTCACCCCAAAAATAAAGTTCTGTCCCACCCTTCAAACTCCAACTTTTGTGTTTGCACTTTTGAAACTTTAGATCAAATTTTTGGAGAAAATCGTTGTTGAGCCGGGGAGCTCCACGTGCGCCCCGGCAGCCAGCTCGGCCAGGCTCTGCCCTAGGCCGCCAGTGGCCGCCACGTGGCCGGCGAGCGGCGGCGACCCCGCCTGGCCAGCCAAAGACACTGCAGCCACGTCTCTCCTCCCCGCGCACATGCCAGCTCCTTCGTCCGGTCAAGTCACGCCCTGCCTGTGCCCTGACAACCTCGCCACGAGGGCCACCATCATGGCGAGCAGAGCTCCGCCATTGGCCGCAGCCCGCGCACGCCGGACAGGGGTCCCTTGCGGTCTGGCATTGCGCCCAGCTATGCGCCACAGCTCGTGCAGAGTATCCCTCGCCGCCCGAGCCTGAATCCTTGACCGCCAACCCACAGCCGTGCCCTGCCCGAGCTCGCCAGGCCGTCAATGGCGTTGTCCCGTCGCCCATCCGTCTGCGCGAGTTCCTAAGCCCCGAGCTGTCTCCTCTGCGCATCCTCTGGCCTCTCCTGTGCCTCCTCTACCTCCCCTATAAGAAGAACAGTGACCCCGCGGCTCATCCGGCCCCAAACCACCTCGCCGGAGCACCTTTGCCACCGCCGAGCTCCACCTCACCGTCGACCGCCCGCTCCGACCTAGCAGCTGCCACACCGACGCCGCGATGAGCTTCCTCGATCCTCAGTGAAACTCGTAGGCCGTTTTCCCCACCCCAAGCGCCACTCCACCTCGCCAGCGTCTAAGCAGAGCAGTGGAGCTCCTCCACCCGACGTCGCCAGACCTCACCGCTCCACCCCCGGCCTCGGCTCCTCTCCCAATCAAGTCACGGTGAGCTCCTCTACGCGCTCCCCCACTTCTTCCGCACCGACTCGCCGTGCCCTTGCCGGAATCCAGCCGCCGATGAGGCCAAGGGCCTATTCGCGTTCCCCATTTTAGTTCTAGGGGCCTGCGTGCAAAGTGTAGGGACCCTTTCGTAAGGTTTTAAAAGATCTAGGGTTTTCGGCATAAAAAGATTCTTCAGATCTAGTTCAAATTTCTGAGACGCTATCTCATGTTAAAAATCATAAAAAAAATAAAAGTAATGCACAAAATTCCTCCCTGGACTCGTGAGATTGTAACCTCCAATCTCATGTTTGCATGTTTTCACTTTTGATGAACGGTTTTTGAATTAAAAGTCAAACTCAGTTTTTAGAGTTTTGTGCACCATTTCAAATCCTGAGCTCCTTTGTAGCTGAACTTTGGATATGTTGCTTGTGTGGTCTGTAGAAGCACTGTGTCCAAAGGGGACCTAAAAATATGGCCTGTAACTTCTGTTATGAATTGTTTCATGATTTCTGTTCTAGCTCAGTTCTAGATTTATTAAAAATAATTCTTGCAGTCAAAAATCACCAACTTCCTCCAAGGGTCTAGGAACTTGTTGGCACATGTTAGAAAAATGCTAAACTAAATTTTTGACGCTGTTTAGGCTATAAAATAAATAGATATAGGTTTTCGGTTGGGTAATTATTTAGGACTGTCCAAGTGCTATTTTTAGCTACCACTTGGACAAAGCTCTTCTTTTACTCATGACTAGCACTGGTAGGGAAATCTTCTATTTTGGAAGTATGTTTGATTTTATATGAATTAATCTTGATTCTTTGAGCAGTAACTTGTACTAATTTTAATAAATTCTGTACAGCTCAATTTTAGCTAAATGTTGGGATGAGCTTAGCTCTTATACTCCTGTAGCTATCATAAAGTTTGTAGATAAAAAGGATGAACAAAAACAGAGAAACAAAAATGAGAAGGAACTAGAGTAAACTTGTTTTCATAAAAAGGTATAGATCACTTTTGATAATTAAGCAAATATGGTGCATGTGAAGTTAATTTCCAAAACTGAACCTTTGCATAAGAAATAATAGATAAATTATTCTATATGTGTACACAATCACCATCAAGTAAGATTTTAAACCTAGCATCCCCTTTCTATTCTTAGGAAGAAAAGAATGGTACACTTTAGTGTCTAGGTGAATATGGTCTTCAAGTGCCTTAGCTTTTAGACCTAAAAATGGCAGCAACCCTTAAACTTGTGCATCTCATGTAGAAGGCACTCTCACTGACGGCACTTATAACTCGTCCCCATCAACGAAGAAGAAGCTCCCGAAAGTGGTACCAACGTCATCGTGATTGACCCGGAGTCTGACACCGGCGTAGCTCAAGATGGCCAGCCCCGGAGCATAACCTAACTTTAAAGTTTATGCAACTATGAATTATCTATGTTTGTGCATTTACGTTCAAGGAGTTGTTTGAACACCCTAGTTGCATAATTCTAGTACCTATGTCTTGCAATACTAGTATGATAGGGTCGATAGTGCAATGCTTTAGGACCGTTTCAAGTCGAGTGATTTCCTATCACTCGCGAGATATAGGAGTTGCTTGTCTTTACTTTATGTTGGAATCATAAGGATGAATGGGCAGAATGGTATGTGTGGATCTCCTGTCCGTGTACGATAATTGGATTAAGGTCGGAACGTGTGGTTCTGTGTGTCAAGTTTTTGAATGTACCACGCACATGCCGACCTATGGCAACCGGTAAGCCCGGTACCCGATTGATATAGCTAGGACCGATAGCCATTTCTCCTTGGAAATGTTTTTCCCTTGCTGTACACAAGTGGGTACATGCGTGAGATCGGCCGGCGTGAGTCCGCGAGTATCCGATAACCTTGTATCCTAAGGGAATGGACCTGGCGCCGAACTGTGGATTGAAGGGAAAGGTTGGATAGTGTCTGTGCCTTTTATGGCAAGCATTATCCGTGTGTGTTAGGTTTCCCTGGCCAGGTAGTGAAATTCGATTCGAACTGTCCGCTTCTCGCGGTTAATGAGACTGCTTGTGTGACATCTCTGATGTCAAAAGAATTAAAAAGTGCAATTAAAATCAATGCAACAGGGAATGATGGGTTGAAATTCAAAAATCCATCAAAAATTCAATTTTAATTCAAAAACAAGGGTTGTTTGGTACCCAACTGAAAACTCGAGATTTTTGTACTAAACTTGAAAATCTCCAAACATAAAAGTTGTTTGTCATCACAAATAAACCCTAGTCACTGTTGGGAACTTTTGAAAATTTTGCAGTCTAGTCCCTCAAAAACTCGAATTACCGTTCTGGGCGCCTTTTTGTTTTTTGGGTTGTTTGAGCTTGAAAAATTTGGAATTTCAGGTTCACCCCGAAAAGAAAGTTGTGTCCCATCTTCCAAACTCCAACTTTTATTTTTACACTTTTCCAAGTTCAGTTCAAATTTTTGGAGAAAATTCGAATTTGAAAACGGAGCTCCACGGGCAAGCTACAGTGCCCCTGGCGCGCCCTGCGCTGGCCGGAGCTCGGCCGCCACGTGGCCGGCGAGCGGCGCAGGCGGCGCCGAGCTGGCCAAGCCGTGGCGGACGCTGGCGCTTGTCGCCTAGCTCTTGTCTCGCCCCTCCCGAGCCGTCACTTCGCCGTCGTCGAGCCGCTCCGCCTCGCGCCGCGCGAACGCCATCATGCTGTCGGAGCGCCGCCGTGGCCGCGCGCGCGCGCGTCGCGCTGAGCAGCTCCGCAGGCTGCGATTCTCCTCCACTCCGCGCCAAATGCACTGTTGATGATCCCCCGACGTCACTCGAGGATCCCCTCGCCCGGTCGAGTCGCTCGCGCGCTGCCCGAGCTCGCTCCGCATTCATGGCGGCCTGCTCGCGCCGCGCCGCTTGCTCGCACGCTCCCGAGGCAACACAGTGCCTCCCTTGCGTGCCCAAGCACTCCACCGCGCACTCACACCCCTCCTCTCACTCGCTCACTTCGCCATTTCCACTTCCCCGCGCTCGCTCGGTCGTCTTCTTCCTCGCGCCGCGCGAACCGAGCCGAGCTTCTCCGAGAAATTCCCCGTCTACACTCCCCCATTTCCAAATTCGTCCCGCACGAAGCTAGCCCCCTACCTCAGCTCCCAAACCCCCCACTTTCCCCAAGCTATTGTCACTTCTCCGGCGAGAATTCGAGATTTCCCCCAAATCGCGATTTTCGGCCGCCGGAGCACCCGCACGTCGAGACCCTACTCCGAGCCGTCCCCGAGGTCAACCGAGCACGCCATTAGCTTCCTCGAGCTCCACTGGTGCTCTAGGACCCGTCAAACCTCGACGAACGCCCCCGACCTCACCGGCGTAGAAGCCGCGGCGGCCGCGCCGCCACTACCTCGTCGCCGGCAAAACTCCGACCATCCCCGGCCTCCAAACCGTCCCCAGCCGACTCGTGGTGAGCCCAGGATGCTTTTCCCCCACTTCCCCGAGTCTAGTTCGCCGCCGTTTGGCCGGCGCAACTCCGGCGAGAGCCGAGGGCATAACTTCATCGTCTTCGTTTGTCTAGGGGCCTCTGTGCAAAAGTCCAGGGACTTGTTCGTGAAGTTTTGAAAGTTCTAGGGTTCCCTGCGGGAAAAGATTCTTAAATCTAGAATTGTTTTTCCCGAATCTTGTAAAATCCATTAAAAATCGTACAAAAATCAGAAAAATGCACAAAAATACTCCCTGGATTCGTGAGAGTCTAAACTACAATCTCCTTTAGAAATGTGTATGCTTTTAATGAACTGTTTTTGAATTAAAATTCAAACTGTAGAAATTGAAAGTTGTGCACCATTTCAAATCCAGAGCTCCGCTAGGGTTGATCCTTGGATATGTTGTGTGTAGTGACTTTGGACAGCTTGTGTCCAAAGGGGACCAAAAAATATGAACTGTAGCTCCAGTTATGAATTAAAATGTGATTTCTGTCTTTTTGCAGTGCAGAAATCATAAAAAATAATCTGTGCAGTCAAAAATCACCATTTTGCTCCAGAGGACTAAAAACTTGTTAGCACACCTGTTAAAAATGAAAAACTTAATTTTTGCTCTGTGTAGGCTAGCAAATAAATTAATATGTGTTTTTGGATAGAAAATTTTTTAGGACTGTCCAAGGGTTATTTTGAGCCACCACTTGGCCAGAACCCTCGTCATGCTTATGACTAGCTTTGGTAGGAAAATCTCCTGAAATGGATGAATTTTCAATTTTATATGAATTTATTTCACTTAAGCAGATAGCTGTTTAATATATTTTTAATAAATTATGTGTAGCTCAAAATTAGCTAAATTTTGGAGTGAGCTTAGCTCTTATACTCCAGTAGCTGTCATAAAGTTTATAGGTAAAAATGTTGAGCACAAGTGGAGAAACAAAAATAGGAAAGAATCTAGGTGGAAAAAAATGATTTATATAAAAGAATAACCTTTTTGGTTAATTAGTTAGAATAAAATGGATGGACTCTGAAATTTCAGAACGGCACCCTAAATTGTGAAGTAGTAAATAGAACTCTTTTATATATGTACACAATCACCATCGAAGTCAAATAAAACTTTTCCCACATCTCTACCCTGTTTTTGTGAAGAGAATAGTAATGCTTAAGCATGTCTAGGTGAATATGGCCTTCAAAGGCCTTAGTCATAGAATCTTTAGGCAGCCGCCTTAAGTTATGCATCTCATGTAGAAGGCGCCATCCCGGACGGCAACTACCACCTCATTCCCGCAGACGAGGAAGAAGTCCCGGAGGAAGGTGCCGGTGCAAGAGCGACCAACCCGGAGGCTAACCCCCAGCTTGAGCAAGAAGGCAAGCCCCGGAGCATGACCTGACTTTTAAAATTTTGCATCTATGAATTTCCCTATGCTTGTGCATTTACATTCAAGGAGTTGTTTGAATACCTTAGCTGCACATTTTCCTAGTACCTATGACTTGCAACACTAGTATGAAAGGATCGATAGGGCATTGCTTTAGGTCCGTTACAAGTCGAGTGATTTCCTGTCACTCGCGAGACATAGGAATTGCTTGTCTTTACTTATGTTGGAATCATAAGGATTGACGGGCGGGATGATAGATGTAGACCTCCCGTCCGTGTATGATAATTGATTTAAGGTCGAAATGTGTAGTTGAGTGTGTCAAGTTTTTGAACGTACCACATGCATGCCGGTATATGGGAGCCGGTAAGCCCGGTACCAGATTGAAGCAGCTAGGGCCGATAGCCATCTCTCCTTGGAAACTTTGTTTTCCCCTGCCATACACTTGTGGATATATGCGTGAGACTGTGAGTGAAGCAGTAAACCTTTATCCTAAGGAAATGGACCCGGTTCCGAATTGTGGATCGATGGGAAAGGTTGGGAAACGCTTGTACCTTTTATAGAAAGCATAGTATCCGTGTATGTTGGGTTTTCCCTGGCCAGGTAGCAGAAATTCGGTTCGAACTGTCCGCTTCTCGCTGTTAATGAGACTGCTTGACCGCCTTGCTACATTGAGTAACAAGTGAGATACATGAACTTGTTGTCTGAATTAAATTGTATTGCACCACTTGTATGCTTAGAGAGGATGCTAATCTAGAATGGTTAAATTTACTAGAATATGATGCTAAAATTGAAAGCAAGGACTTACTTTAGTTGCTTTTTGGCAAACAAACCCACCAGCCAAAAGCCTCTCATTGTCTAGATGTCGGTGATGTAGTTTTCACTCGACGGGTAAGCCTTGCTGAGTATTAGTATACTCAGCCTTGCTTGTGGCAATGATTTACAGGTACACCTTTGGATGTCGATGCCTTGACTTGGCCTACCCAGGTTCCACCTGGCTGGCACATCGAATGGGTTCCGTCCTCTGCCGAGGATCGGGAGGAGTAGCATCGTGACAGGCTTCAGCACGGTGTTATTTGTATCGTCGTTAGATTCTTCCGCTGCAATGAACTTTAATTTCCGCTGCAAGACTTTTATTCTCTGATTTAAATTTGAACTTGGTTTGTAATAACTGTGATACCTATTTGTGTAAGTTAATTTGTGGAATGTTGTAATCTCTGGAACTCACCTTCGTGTGGGCGTGCTGTTGTTTCGATCGAGAAAAGTACGTGGTTTTATCGGGTTTAATCCGACGGCGCTCCAGCTTATTCCGGATTAAGTGCCTGACTAAATGACTAGTGGTCCCATGGTACTTAATTTGGAATAATTTCGGAGTGGTCCGCCACAGCTGGCATCAGAGCCGAAGCAGCGCACCGGAGAGAGCAACAAACCTTTAATAAACATTTTTTGAATAAAATTTGCCAACTCGTACTTCCGCCGCGCCTCGCGAAGGAAGGTTATTATTAGGACCGCTAAGGATGTTACCTAGAGCGTGAAGCCTATGTGGGTTAAGGGATCACGATATGATAGGTGGCAAATAGTATATTATACTGACTTCCAGCACATTTCATTCTGTCATTTACTTTACGCAATGGTGGGCGCAAGGTACGGCGATTGCTGTAACGTACCACGGCACTATATGAAAATATAGTGGCGGCACATAGTCAATACGCTGTGACGGCGTATGAAACTAGAATAGCATGGTGGGCGCAAGGTACGGCAATTGCTGTAGCGTACCACGGCATCATATGCAAATATGATGGCGGCACAAAGTCAATACGCTATGTCGATAGCGTATGAAACTGTCAATATGTTGCCTTGGTGACATATGAACATTGCCCGTTCAATGTTAAACGTTCGGGTGCCACCTCTATAGTGGGTGGTAATGAATGGAGACGCTTTCGTGAGTGCTGGCACGAAAGGTTGATTATACATGCTCTGGAATGGAATTTTCTGCAGGTACACTAACCGCGATTCCGTATGACTAAACGGTTAGAAAAGTTCGGCTAGATAATATAGGGAGAGACGGATATTGCCTAGCCACCGGCACTAACTTCGTAAGCCAAAAGTTTATTGGCATGTGTGTTGGTGAGAACGAATAGGCCGCTCATGCATTGCATCTCACTGATTTAATATCGAATTTTAACACATGACCAAATTGAACCGCCGTCAAAGAAATTGAAATCACAACCCAAAAATCCTGCTGAGAACAATCTGTTTGCACCCTTAATTCGAAATTGAAAACTTTGTCAAATGAAAAAGTGTTCAACATGAACGTTGTCATAAATATTATGATGTATACGCTCTAGAAATTTCAACGAAAATGGTTCAGTAAAACTGGAGTTGTGCTAAAAATGGTAACCCCCTGTCTGCTGGAAATTTCTGGGGACAGTGAGATAAAAATTGAATTTTTACACCATCTTAACGACAGTTTCTGCTCAAACCTCCAACATGAAACTTGTTAGGAATTACTTAAACAATGTTCTGGCCAAATTTGGGAATTTTTGAGCTTGTAGATTTCGAGTTTTGTAATCTTTACCACCCTGCACAGAATCTGTTTTTGTTCTTTGGCGCTAACCGGTTCTCACCCTTGCCCCTTTTTCTTTTGGTTCAGATGGACGCCCTCGCTGACCTGGCTAGCTACCCCAACGACGTGTCCTTCTCTGATTGCTTAGGATGGGAAGGCTTCCCTAGCATCTTGTGGTCGGTTTTACAGGCGCTTGACTACCCTACACCGCCACAGTATGAGAGGACTATCATCCGGGACCGCGGTGTGACTCGTTCCCGTGTGCGATTGGTGGTATATCGCCGCCCGCCGTGTCCTAGCTCCCCCACCTGGACGGTGGAAGTTCACGGACACCACATGGAGACGACGTGCGAGCTAGCTGCCTTGAATGGCATTAGCTCCTTTGTGGCTCAGAACCAGGAGTTGGTTGAGCATCAGTTACTTGGATTATTCCCACCGACTCAGCCGGATGATCCCCACTGGATGAGGCGTTACCTTAGTTCCCCTCTGAGGATGGCAGAGAACCCCGTCGCTGCAGCCGCCTTGATGATGAGGTGGATGCGGGCGTATCACCGTTTGCAGGCACTTCTTGGACGGTCACAGAGCGAGATGCTCAACATTGCTATGGACATGTCCGCTCGTGCCCGTGACATAGGGGTTGAGAGGACCTCCTTGTCCATTGAGGTGACCACTAGAGATGCCATGATTGCTGACCTGGAGAGGCAATTGAATGACCTCCACATTGCACACAACAACACTCAAAATGAGTTAGCACAAACTAGAGATGAGCTTGAGGAGGCACATGGTACCTTGGAGCATGCAAATGCTATGCTTGCCGCCCACGACGCTCAGCACCTTCTTGACCAGCAAGGAGGGGATGTGGATGGTGAAGGAGAGGCCCCAGATTCCGACATGGACACTGAGGACGACATGCCACCCCTCCCAGCTCCACCTTCACCTATGGGCAGCGAGGCTACCGCTAACAACCTAGATGATTTTTAGGTGTGGTAGTGGCAAGTTTACTCCTCCGCTAGGCCTAGATTTTGGCTTCATGTTGTAATAGGCTAGATGGAGTTGAGCTCCTCCTTTTATCTTTTGGTGGCAATGTAAATTAATGATGGGGATGTGTGATCAAAACTTGATGAAGTGTAATAGCTGTGTTGAAAACATTCTGCAGCTAACCTGGTTTTAATTATTGATGGGTTTTCCATTCATTTCTGGGCTGTGATGTGAACTGCAAAATTGTTTGGAATTTGTCAAACAAAATGATCACCAAATTGCAACCCCATTGGTTAAGAGAAATAAAAATGGCAACCAAAACACTACAGCTCGGCCTGCTGAAAAACAGCAAATGCAGAGAGCTAAAGATTGAATTTTTCGGCTTAGTTCCAGTCCGAAGTTGATTCTGAGCCCAACATGAAAGTTGTAGAGCATAAAATTTTTGAGCTACTGACCGAATGGGAGCATTTGACTTGTTTCCTGTTGGGAGATATGATTTTTTTCCGAACTGCGTGCTGATGGGTCATTCTGCGCAGTATACTTCAATATGTTGTCACATTCTATCTTGTCATCTATTATGCAAGCTTATGAAATGTGGCTAATACAAGTCCCTACTGCAGATGGCAATCACCCGCAGCGGTCACGACGCTAGTGGCTCCAACGCTAACCAGCAGGGGCCAGAGGGGCAGCAACAGCCACCGCCACCTCCTCCACCGTAGCAACCTCCGACGTGGCAGCAGCTGTATGCCACGCAAACGGAGATTCTCCGGAACCTGCAGCATCAGCAGCAGATGATGCAGCAGCAGATGCTTCAGCAGGGAGGTCAACGGGCCCCTCAGCCTCAGATGGCCAGATATGAGGATTTTCTGGCAACGCACCTGCCGATTTTCTCTAGAGCTGATGAGCCCTTGGAGGCCGACACCTGGATTCGAGCCATCGAGTCCAAGTTCACCATTCTGGCGACGCCTTGCACCTCTAACCGCAAGGTCGTGTTCGCGGCGCAGCAGCTCCGCGGCCCAGCTCTCCTTTGGTGGGAGAACTACCTGGCCCTGCAGCAGGAGGGTCATGTAGTTGAGTGGGATGAGTTCAAGGCTGCATTCAAGGCTCAACACAGTCCGGCTGGTCTGGTAGAGCGGAAGTTGAATGAGTTTTTGGCGCTGACCCAGGGTACCCATACAGTGCTTCAGTACGCCCAGGCCTTCAATGGTCTGTGCCCCTACGCGGGTCATCACGCCGACTCGGACGAGAAGAAGCTAGAGAGGTTCCGACGTGGCCTTAACACCAAGTTGAAGGCACAGTTGGCCACCACCCGTGCTGCCACGTACGGCGATCTGGTGAACCTGGCCATTGCCCAGGAAGACGCCAATGTGGTGCACAAGGCGGAGAAGAAGAGGAAGACTCCCGCTGGACCATCGAGCGCGCAGCCACAGAGGTTCCGCTTGGTTCCCCCGGCTGCACCGCAGGGACAGTCCAGGGCACCTCAGGGAGGTGGATGGGTTGCTAGGCCGCCACAGCCTAATGCGCCTCGTTTCCCTCCACCGCCGCAGCAGCAGCAAGCACCAAGGCAAAATGCACAGCAGCCAGCTCGCCCTGGAGCCGGCTATCAGTGTTTCAAGTGTGGAAGTAAAGACCACTTTATCAAGGATTGCCCGCAGAACAAGCAGCAAAACCAGCGCCCGGGAAATCAGCAAGGCAAGGGCAGGCAGCAGCAGCGTGTGCAGGTTCGACAAGGGCGGCTCAACTACACCACCTTGGCCGACCTACCCGAGGGAGCCCCAGACATGACTGGTACCTTCCCTATCTGCACTCAACCTGCTGTGATATTGTTTGATTCCGGGGCAACACATAGTTTTATAAGCACAAGATTTCATGTGAAATGCGGATTAAAATCGTACCATACCAAATCATCTTATGTGATATCAACTGCGGGAGGTAAAATTGCATCCAACCAAGTCACCCGAAAAGTTCCGATCAGGCTGGGAAGTAAAACATTTCCTACTGATTTGATTCTGCTTGGTATGGAAGGGATTGACATTGTGTTAGGAGCCAATTGGATGACTCAACATAAGGTTGTCCTAGAAGTTGCGGAACGAGTTGTTGAGATAAACTCGTCTACGCATGGCCCGAGTGTGCTATATCTGCCACAACGGACTCGTGGCGATGCGTGTGCTTATACAATGGTAGAAACCCAACTAAAGGACATTCCGGTGGTATGTGAGTATGCCGATGTATTTCCGGATGACTTACCTGGGATGCCGCCGGATAGGGACATTGAATTTGTGATTGAACTTCAGCCTGGCACAGCACCTATATCAAGAGACCCTATAGAATGCCACCCAACGAACTGGCTGAATTAAAAATACAACTCCAAGAATTGTTGGATAAGGGTTTCATTCGTCCAAGCGTATCGCCTTGGGGATGTCCCGTTATCTTTGTGAAGAAGAAGGACCATTCCTTGAGGTTGTGTATTGATTACCGGCCTCTCAATGCGGTAACTATTAAAAACAAGTACCCACTCCCCCGTATTGACATCTTGTTTGACCAACTAGCTAGCGCCAGAGTGTTCTCCAAGATTGACCTTCGTTCTGGCTATCACCAAATCAAAATTAGGCCTTGTGACATTCCAAAAACTGCCTTTTCCACACGTTATGGGCTTTTTGAATTCTTGGTTATGTCTTTTGGACTCACCAATGCCCCAGCCTACTTCATGTACCTCATGAATTCGGTCTTCATGTCTGAACTAGACAAGTTTGTGGTGGTTTTCATTGACGACATTCTTATATATTCTAAGAATGAGGAAAAGCATGCTGAGCACCTTCGCATTGTTCTTCAAAGGCTAAGAGATCACCAGCTCTACGCCAAGTTCTCCAAGTGTGAATTCTGGTTAGAGAGCGTGAAGTTTTTAGGTCACACGGTTTCCAAGGATGGTATATCCGTGGATCCAACCAAAGTGCAAGAGGTGCTAGATTGGCAACCACCTACTTCTGTCCACGAGATTCGGAGTTTTCTGGGTTTAGCCGGTTATTACCGCCGTTTTATTCCGGACTTCTCTCGGATTGCCAAGCCCATGACCGAACTCTTAAAGAAGGGAGTCAAATTTGAGTGGAATGACAAATGTGATGAAGCTTTCCACACCTTGCGAAGACATTTAACTTCAGCCCCAGTTTTGGCTCAGCCCGATTGCACCAAGCCCTATGATGTCTACTGCGATGCATCAGGCACCGGACTTGGCTGTGTTCTCATGCAAGAGAACCGAGTCATTGCTTATGCTTCTTGAGCACTTCGGCCTCACGAGCAAAACTACCCCACTCATGATCTTGAGTTAGCAGCGGTTATCCATGCTCTCAAGATGTGGAGACACTATTTGATGGGTGTTCCATGCAACATATACACAGACCACAAGAGCCTCAAGTATGTCTTCACTCAGCACATCTGAACATGAGACAGCGGAGATGGTTGGAGTTAGCAAAGGACTATGACCTTAGTGTCCACTATCACCCCGGGAAGGCTAATGTAGTTGCGGATGCGTTAAGCGCAAGGCTCATTGTCATTGTCTTTCGTGGAGTCCTACGCTGACACCCTGTGTCACGAAATGGCAAAGCTCAATTTGGAGATTGTTCCGCACGGGTATTTCAGCCATATTGCAGTTGAACCAGCCTTGCACGATCAGATTGTTGTAGCCCCAATTGAATGACGCGGGCATTAAAATCCTTAAAAGGAAATTGTCAAAGGAGAAGGTGAAAGAGAAGTACAAGTGTTTCGGCTAGATGGGCAGGGAGTAATGTGGTTTGGACATCGCCTCGTGGTGCCCAAAAACACGGAACTCCGGAGGAAGATTATGGATGAGGCCCATCTCTCCAAATTTTCTATCCATCCCGGCAGCACCAAAATGTACCAAGATTTGAAACAAAACTTTTGGGTGGACTCGAATGAAGCGAGAAATTGCCACATATGTGTCGGAATGTGACACCTGCCGGCGGGTTAAGGCCAGCCACTTGAAGGTAGCAGGCACGCTTCAACCTCTACCTATTCCCTCATGGAAGTGTGAAGACATAAACATGGATTTTATTGTTGGACATCCCAGAACCCCTCAGGGGCATGACTCCATTTGGGTAATTGTGGATCGCCTTACCAAGACCGCACATTTTCTTCCAGTCAATACCGTCTATACTGCTAAGAAGTACGCGGAGATTTATTGGAGCGGATCATTTATCTACATGGGGTACCCAAGACGATAATTTCAGATCGTGGTGCTCCGTTCGTAGCACGCTTTTGGGAACAATTGCAATTGTCCCTAGGCACCAAACTGATCCGTAGTTCAGCATATCACCCACAGACCGATGGACAGACGGAAAGGGTAAATCAAATACTTGAAGATATGCTACGAGCTTGTGTTATCCATTATGGGAAGAATTGGGAGAAATGTCTATCTCTGGCCGAATTCTCCTATAACAACAGCTACCAAGCAAGTCTTAAAATGGCACCTTTCGAAGCCTTATATGGTAGAAGATGTCGGACCCCGTTGTGTTGGTCCCAGGCAGGCGAGAGATATACTTATGGCCCTGACCTTGTGAAGGAAGCAGAAGAAAAGGTTAGGATTATTTGGGAAATTTGAAGACCGCCCAGTCGCGGCAAAGAGCTACTTCGATCAGCGGCGGAAAGCCACTTCAGTTGAAGTTGGTGATCATGGTATCTTAAAGTCACCCCGACCAAGGGTGTGCAGAGATTTGGGCTAAAAGGGAAGCTTGCACCTCGTTATATCGGCCCGTATGAAATTACTCAGCAATGTGGGCCGGTAGCCTATCAAGTGAAGCTTCCCGAGAAACTTTCAGCTGTACACAATGTATTCCATGTTTCTCAACTCAAGAGGTGTCTTCGTGTTCCGACCGAGGTTGTTGAACAAGAGGAACTCTCGGTTGAACCGGATCTCTCTTATGATGAGCATCCTGTCAAGATCCTCGACGAGAAGGAGAGGCAAACACGAAGGAAGGAGTGAAAATGTACAAAATTCTGTGGAGTCATCACTCCGAAGATGAAGCCACGTGGGAAACCGAGGGCTATCTTAGGAAGAATTTCCCCGGCATCCTTTCATAAGCCGAGGTATTTCTTCTCCCCCTCTTTATCTCTAATTTAATCGAATCTCGGGACGAGATTCCTTTTAAGGGGGGTAGGCTGTGACATCTCTGATGTCAAAATAATTAAAAAGTGCAATTAAAATCAATGCAACAGGGAATGATGGGTTGAAATTCAAAAATCCATCAAAAATTCAATTTTAATTCAAAAACAAGGGTTGTTTGGTACCCAACTGAAAACTCGAGATTTTTGTACTAAACTTGAAAATCTCCAAAAATAAAAGTTGTTTGTCATCACAAATAAACCCTAGTCACTGCTGGGAACTTTTGAAAATTTTGCAGTCTAGTCCCTCAAAAACTCGAATTACCGTTCTGGGCACCTTTTTGTTTTTGGGTTGTTTGAGCTTGAAAAATTTGGATTTCAGGTTCACCCCAAAAGAAAGTTGTGTCCCATCTTCCAAACTCCAACTTTTATTTTTACACTTTTCCAAGTTCAGTTCAAATTTTTGGAGAAAATTCGAATTTGAAAATGGAGCTCCACGGGCAAGCTACAGTGCCCCTGGCGCGCCCTGCGCTGGCCGGAGGCTCGGCCGCCACGTGGCCGGCGAGCGGCGCAGGCGGCGCCGAGCTGGCCGAGCCGCGGCGGACGCTGGCGCTTGTCGCCTAGCTCTTGTCTCGCCCCTCCCGAGCCGTCACTTCGCCGTCGTCGAGCCGCTCCGCCTCGCGCCGCGCGAACGCCATCATGCGGTCGGAGCGCCGCCGTGGCCGCGCGCGCGCGCGTCGCGCTGAGTAGCTCCACAGGCCGCGATTCTCCCGACGTCACTCGAGGATCCCCTCGCCCGGTCGAGTCGCTCGCGCGCTGCCCGAGCTCGCTCCGCATTCATGGCGGCCTGCTCGCGCCGCGCCGCGCGCTCGCACGCTCCCGAGGCAACACAGTGCCTCCCTTGCGTGCCCAAGCACTCCATCACCGCGCACTCACACCCCTCCTCTCTGTAACACCCCTGGTGTTTAAAGCGTATAAGTAAGAGTGATTAAACAAACTAAGGAACTATAAACCCTGAAACTAAATCACTAGTAGGAATGAGAATTATACATGAGGATTGTTAAGTTTGTACTCGTGCTTTGGTTCTTGAAATTGAACCCAACAAAAACTTTTCTAGTACAAATCTAAACATCTTCTCTTACAAGTTGCACGACAAAACTCTAAATACATACTCTCGAGACGACGCATAAAAATTTCCTAAAAAGAAATCAGGATTGAACGGCAAATTAAGTAATGCTTCTATGCCCCTAAAGGTCTTAAAGGACTAATGGCTCATGTGAAGTCAACACATGAAATAATTCCAACTAACGATATTAATGACCTTCAGAAGGCAAGGTTCTAATTTAAAATTTTAAATAAGAGTTTGTGCACATCACAAACGTCTGATCAATATGAAAGGTTTGGGAAAGTATGTTCTAATTATAAAACCAAACCACTTTCTCAAATGAAAGTTATGTATCTAAAAATGTCATTTGCAACCTTGGTGAGTTATGTATAACTCAGATACTTAATCTACCAAACATAGGAAATCAAGTTTGAAAGACCAACTTAAACATGGGATGAAAACACACACGGTCACACACCCTTTTCAAAGGAGCTCACCTTGGGCTATAAATAGAATAATATTTAGAGAGTGCTCCTGATGTTCTTTAGTAAAATAATTGTTTAATGATTTAATGTTAGGGTTAAACACTTGGACTAATAAAGCTTGTAGATCTAATCATGGCCTACATGTGGCAATCTTGAGGTTTTAATAATAAAATGAGATTTTGTTTCACAATATGAGCTTTCATAAAATACAAAGGATGTAAATTAATTAATATTTAAATATATGTCAAGTTGTTAACGACATAATTAAAAGTTGAGCATATAAAAATAAATAAGCTTTAACCTCCATGTATGTGTCCATGTTTTAACTTTAAGTTAAAATAAGATTTTTACTCTCAAAATAAAAGGAGGTAGGACTTTAAATTGAAGACTCTCTTTGAGCAGCATACCTCTGATGTTTAGTGACACTATTGAAGGGTCTAAGAAAGGAGGGAGAGGTTAAATAAAATAATTAATAAAAAGGAAGATAAGGCAAAACAATGGGGTTAGAATTCAGAAATTGACCAAAAATTCAGACTGAAATTCAAAACAAAGGTCTGGTGACACCCAACAGAAATCTCAAGATTTTGGTACTGAACTTAAAATCTCCGACAATAAGAGTTGCTGTCATCACAGATACAACCCTTCATAACAAATCTCGCCACGGCGTTCGCTCCGCTTGTTGACCCTCGAACCAGCATGTCCGTCATGATCGAGCTTAGCCCGGATGTCCGTCACGATCGAGCTTACCCAGTATGTCCGTGACGATCGAGCATGTCGTGATGATCGAGCCTAGCCAGTATGTCCGTGACGATCGAGCCTAGCCAGTAGTTTCCGTCACGATTCGAGGCCGCACGATAGGACCCTCGAGGCCCGCGCAGTCCGTCACGATTCGAGGCCGCACGTTAGCGACGCTCGAGCTCCGCAGCCCAGCTCGAGGGGGCACTTACCCTCGAGCGACGTTCCGTCACGCTCGAGGCTTGCAGCCCAGCTCGAGGGGCACTTACCTCGAGCGACGTTCCGTCACGCTCGAGGCTTCGCAGCCAAGCTCGAGGGGGCACTTACCCTCGAGCGACGTTCCGTCACGCTCGAGGCTTCGGCAGCCCAGCTCGAGGGGGCACTTACCCTCGAGCGACGTTCCGTCACGCTCGAGGCTTCGCAGCCAAGCTCGAGGGGGCACTTACCCTCGACGACGTTCCGTCACGCTCGAGGCTTCGCAGCCAAGCTCGAGGGGCACTCACCCTCGAGTGGCGTTTCCGACCGTTCGAGGCTTGGCAAGCTCGAGCTTGCGGTTCAAGCTCGAAGCGCCGTAGCGCCTGGTCGAAGTGCCGGTCCAAGCTCGAA
>JACEFO010001980.1:0-22073 GCA_015342445.1 Digitaria exilis | reverse complement strand
TTTGTGCATTTACGTCAAGGAGTTGTTTGAACACCCTAGTTGCATAATGTCTAGTACATGTCTTGCAATACTAGTATGATAGGGTCGTAGTGGAATGCTTAGGACCGTTTCAAGTCGAGTGATTTCCTATCACTCGCGAGATATAGGAGTTGCTTGTCTTTACTTTATGTTGGAATCATAAGGATGAATGGGCAGAATGGTATGTGTGGATCTCCTGTCCGTGTACGATAATTGGATTAAGGTCGGAACGTGTGGTTCTGTGTGTCAAGTTTTTGAATGTACCACGCACATGCCGACCTATGGCAACCGGTAAGCCCGGTACCCGATTGATATAGCTAGGACCGATAGCCATTTTCTCCTTGGAAATGTTTTTCCCTTGCTGTACACAAGTGGGTACATGCGTGAGATCGGCCGGCGTGAGTCCGCGAGTATCCGATAACCTTGTATCCTAAGGGAATGGACCTGGCGCCGAACTGTGGATTGAAGGGAAAGGTTGGATAGTGTCTGTGCCTTTTATGGCAAGCATTATCCCGTGTTGTGTTAGGTTTCCCTGGCCAGGTAAGTGAAATTCGATTCGAACTTGTCGCTTTCTCGCGGTTAATTGAGACTGCTGTGTGACATCTCTGATGTCAAAAGAATTAAAAAGTGCAATTAAAATCAATGCAACAGGGAATGATGGGTTGAAATTCAAAAATCCATCAAAAATTCAATTTTAAATTCAAAAAACAAGGGTTGTTTGGTACCCAACTGAAAACTCGAGATTTTTGTACTAAACTTGAAAATCTCCAAAAATAAAAGTTGTTTGTCATCACAAATAAACCCTAGTCACTGTTGGGAACTTTTGAAAATTTTGCAGTTTAGTCCCTCAAAAACTCGAATTACCGTTCTGGGCACCTTTTTGTTTTTGGGTTGTTTGAGCTTGAAAAATTTGGAATTTCAGGTTCACCCAAAAGAAAGTTGTGTCCCATCTTCCAAACTCCAACTTTTATTTTTACACTTTTTCAAGTTCAGTTCAAATTTTTGGAGAAAATTCGAATTTGAAAACGGAGCTCCACGGGCAAGCTACAGTGCCCCTGGCGCGCCTGCGCTGGCCGGAGCTTCGGCCGCCACGTGGCGGCAGCGGCGCAGGCGGCGCCGAGCTTGGCCGAGCCGGGCGGACGCTGGCGCTTGTCGCTAGTTCTTGTCTCGCCCTCCGAGCCGTCATCGCCGTCGTCGAGCCGCTCGCCTCGCGCCGCGCGAACCATCATGCGGTCGGAGCGCGCCGTGGCCGCGCGCGCGCGCGTCGCGCTGAGCAGCTCCGCAGGCCGCGATTCTCCTCCACTCGCGCCAAATGCACTGTGATGATCCCCCGACGTACTCGAGAATCCCTCGCCCGTCGAGTCGCTGCGCGCTGCCGAGCTGCTCCGCATCATGGCGGCCTGCTCGCGCCGCGCCGCTTGCGCTCGCACGCTCCCGAGGCACACTGCCTCCTTGCGTGCCCAAGCACTCCACGCGCACTCACACCCTCCTTCACCGCTCACTTCGCCCATTTCACTTCCCGCGCTCGCTCGGTGTCTTCTTCCTCGCGCGCCGAACCGAGCCGAGCTTTCTCCGAGAAATTCCCGTCTACACTCCCCCATTTCCAAATTCGTCCCGCACGAAGCTAGCCCCCTACCTCAGCTCCCAAACCCCACTTTCCCCAAGCTATTGCTCACTTTTCTCGGCGAGAAATTCGAGATTTTCCCCAAATCGCGATTTCGGCCGCCGGAGCACCCGCACGTCGAGACCCTACTCCGAGCCGTCCCCGAGGTCAACCGAGCACGCCATAGCTTCCTCGAGCTCCACTGGTGCTCTAGGACCCGTCAAACCTCGACGAACGCCCCCGACCTCACCGGCGTAGAAGCCGCGGCGGCCGCGCCGCACTACCTCGTCGCCGGCAAAACTCCGACCATCCCCGGCTCCAAACCCGTCCCCAGCCGACTCGTGGTGAGCCCAGGATGCTTTTCCCCCACTTCCCCGAGTCTAGTTCGCCGCCGTTTTGGCGGCGCAACTCCGGCGAAGAGCCGAGGGCATAACTTCATCGTCTTCGTTTGTCTAGGGGCCTCTGTGCAAAAGTCCAGGGACTTGTTCGTGAAGTTTTGAAAGTTCTAGGGTTCCCTGCGGGAAAAGATTCTTAAATCTAGAATTGTTTTTCCCGAATCTTGTAAAATCCATTAAAAATCGTACAAAAATCAGAAAATGCACAAAAATACTCCCTGGATTCGTGAGAGTCTAAACTACAATCTCCTTTAGAAATGTGTATGCTTTTGATGAACTGTTTTTGAATTAAAATTCAAACTGTAGAAATTGAAAGTTGTGCACCATTTCAAATCCAGAGCTCCGCTAGGGTTGATCCTTGATATGTTGTGTGTGTAGTGACTTTGGACAGCTTGTGTCCAAAGGGGACCAAAAAATATGAACTGTAGCTCCAGTTATGAATTAAAATGTGATTTCTGTCTTTTTGCAGTGCAGAAATCATAAAAAATAATCTGTGCAGTCAAAAATCACCATTTTGCTCCAGAGGACTAAAAACTTGTTAGCACACCTGTTAAAAATGAAAAACTTAATTTTTGCTCTGTGTAGGCTAGCAAATAAATTAATATGTGTTTTTGGATAGAAAATTTTTTAGGACTGTCCAAGGTTTATTTTGAGCCACCACTTGGCCAGAACCCTCGTCATGCTTATGACTAGCTTTGGTAGGAAAATCTCCTGAAATGGATGAATTTTTCAATTTTTATATGAATTTATTTCACTTAAGCAGATAGCTGTTTAATATATTTTTAATAAATTATGTGTAGCTCAAAATTAGCTAAAATTTTTGGAGTGAGCTTAGCTCTTATACTCCAGTAGGCTGTCATAAAGTTTATAGGTAAAAATGTTTGAGCACAAGTGGAGAAAACAAAATAGGAAAGAATCTAGGTGGAAAAAAATGATTTATATAAAAGAAATAACCTTTTTGGTTAATTAGTTAGAATAACATGGATGGACTCTGAAATTTCAGAACGGCACCCTAAATTGTGAAGTAGTAAAATAGAACTCTTTATATATGTACACAATCACCATCGAAGTCAAATAAACTTTCCCACATCTCTACCCTGTTTTGTGAAGAGAATAGTAACTGCTTAAGCATGTCTAGGTGAAATATGGCCTTCAAAGGCCTTAGTCATAGAATCTTTAGGCAGCCGCCTTAAAGTTATGCATCTCATGTAGAAGGCGCCATCCCGGACGGCAACTACCACCTCATTCCCGCAGACGAGGAAGAAGTCCCGGAGGAAGGTGCCGGTGCAAGACGACCAACCCGGAGGCTAACCCCCAGCTTGAGCAAGAAAGGCAAGCCCCGGAGCATGACCTGACTTTTAAATTTTGCATCTATGAATTTCCCTATGCTTGTGCATTTACATTCAAGGAGTTGTTTGAATACCTTAGCTGCACATTTCCTAGTACCTATGACTTGCAACACTAGTATGAAAGGATCGATAGGGCATTGCTTTAGGGTCCGTTACAAGTCGAGTGATTTCCTGTCACTCGCGAGACATAGGAATTGCTTGTCTTTACTTATGTTGGAATCATAAGGATTGACGGGCGGGATGATAGATGTAGACCTCCCGTCCGTGTATGATAATTGATTTAAGGTCGAAATGTGTAGTTGAGTGTGTCAAGTTTTTGAACGTACCACATGCATGCCGGTATATGGGAGCCGGTAAGCCCGGTACCAGATTGAAGCAGCTAGGGCCGATAGCCATCTCTCCTTGGAAACTTTGTTTTCCCCTGCCATACACTTGTGGATATATGCGTGAGACTGTGAGTGAAGCAGTAAACCTTTATCCTAAGGAAATGGACCCGGTTCCGAATTGTGGATCGATGGGAAAGGTTGGGAAACGCTTGTACCTTTTATAGAAAGCATAGTATCCGTGTATGTTGGGTTTTCCCTGGCCAGGTAGCAGAAATTCGGTTCGAACTGTCCGCTTCTCGCGGTTAATGAGACTGCTTGACCGCCTTGCTACATTGAGTAACAAGTGAAATTATGAGATACATGAACTTGTTGTCTGAATTAAATTTGTATTGCACCACTTGTATGCTTAGAGAGGATGCTAATCTAGAATGGTTAAATTTACTTAGAATATTGATGCTAAAATTGAAAGCAAGGACTTACTTTAGTTGCTTTTTGGCAAACAAACCCACCAGCCAAAAGCCTCTCATTGTCTAGATGTCGGTGATGTAGTTTTCACCCGACGGGTAAGCCTTGCTGAGTATTAGTATACTCAGCCTTGCTTGTGGCAATGATTTACAGGTACACCTTTGGATGTCGATGCCTTGACTTGGCCTACCCAGGTTCCACCTGGCTGGCACATCGAATGGGTTCCGTCCTCTGCCGAGGATCAGGAGGAGTAGCATCGTGACAGGCTTCAGCACGGTGTTATTTGTATCGTCGGTTTAGATTCTTCCGCTGCAATGACTTTAATTTCCGCTGCAAGACTTTTATTCTCTGATTTAAATTTGAACTTGGTTTGTAATAACTGTGATACCTATTTGTGTAAGTTAATTTGTGGAATGTTGTAATCTCTGGAACTCACCTTCGTGTGGGCGTGCTGTTGTTTCGATCGAGAAAGTACGTGGTTTTATCGGGTTTAATCCGACGGCGCTCCAGCTTATTCCGGATTAAGTGCCTGACTAAATGACTAGTGGTCCCATGGTACTTAATTTGGAATAATTTCGGAGTGGTCCGCCACAGCTGGCATCAGAGCCGAAGCAGCGCACCGGAGAGAGCAACAAACCTTAATAAACATTTTTTGAATAAAATTTGCCAACTCGTACTTCCGCCGCGCCTCGCGAAGGAAGGTTATTATTAGGACCGCTAAGGATGTTACCTAGAGCGTGAAGCCTATGTGGGTTAAGGGATCACGATATGATAGGTGGCAAATAGTATATTATACTGACTTCCAGCACATTTCATTCTGTCATTTACTTTACGCAATGGTGGGCGCAAGGTACGGCGATTGCTGTAACGTACCACGGCACTATATGAAAATATAGTGGCGGCACATAGTCAATACGCTGTGACGGCGTATGAAACTAGAATAGCATGGTGGGCGCAAGGTACGGCAATTGCTGTAGCGTACCACGGCATCATATGCAAATATGATGGCGGCACAAAGTCAATACGCTATGTCGATAGCGTATGAAACTGTCAATATGTTGCCTTGGTGACATATGAACATTGCCCGTTCAATGTTAAACGTTCGGGTGCCACCTCTATAGTGGGTGGTAATGAATGGAGACGCTTTCGTGAGTGCTGGCACGAAAGGTTGATTATACATGCTCTGGAATGGAATTTTCTGCAGGTACACTAACCGCGATTCCGTATGACTAAACGGTTAGAAAAGTTCGGCTAGATAATATAGGGAGAGACGGATATTGCCTAGCCACCGGCACTAACTTCGTAAGCCAAAAGTTTATTGGCATGTGTGTTGGTGAGAACGAATAGGCCGCTCATGCATTGCATCTCACTGATTTAATATCGAATTTTAACACATGACCAAATTGAACCGCCGTCAAAGAAATTGAAATCACAACCCAAAAATCCTGCTGAGAACAATCTGTTTGCACCCTTAATTCGAAATTGAAAACTTTGTCAAATGAAAAAGTGTTCAACATGAACGTTGTCATAAATATTATGATGTATACGCTCTAGAAATTTCAACGAAAATGGTTCAGTAAAACTGGAGTTGTGCTAAAAATGGTAACCCCCTGTCTGCTGGAAATTTCTGGGGACAGTGAGATAAAATTGAATTTTTACACCATCTTAACGACAGTTTCTGCTCAAACCTCCAACATGAAACTTGTTAGGAATTACTTAAACAATGTTCTGGCCAAATTTGGGAATTTTGAGCTTGTAGATTTCGAGTTTTGTAATCTTTACCACCCTGCACAGAATCTGTTTTTGTTCTTTGGCGCTAACCGGTTCTCACCCTTGCCCCTTTTTCTTTTGGTTCAGATGGACGCCCCTCGCTGACCTGGCTAGCTACCCCAACGACGTGTCCTTCTCTGATTGCTTAGGATGGGAAGGCTTCCTAGCATCTTGTGGTCGGTTTACAGGCGCTTGACTACCCTACACCGCCACAGTATGAGAGGACTATCATCCGGGACCGCGGTGTGACTCGTTCCCGGTGTGCGATTGGTGGTATATCGCCGCCCGCCGTGTCCTAGCTCCCCCACCTGGACGGTGGAAGTTCACGGACACCACATGGAGACGACAGTGCGAGCTAGCTGCCTTGAATGGCATTAGCTCCTTTGTGGCTCAGAACCAGGAGTTGGTTGAGCATCAGTTACTTGGATTATTCCCACCGACTCAGCCGGATGATCCCCACTGGATGAGGCGTTACCTTAGTTCCCCTCTGAGGATGGCAGAGAACCCCGTCGCTGCAGCCGCCTTGATGATGAGGTGGATGCGGGCGTATCACCGTTTGCAGGCACTTCTTGGACGGTCACAGAGCGAGATGCTCAACATTGCTATGGGACATGTCCGCTCGTGCCCGTGACATAGGGGTTGAGAGGACCTCCTTGTCCATTGAGGTGACCACTAGAGATGCCATGATTGCTGACCTGGAGAGGCAATTGAATGACCTCCACATTGCACACAACAACACTCAAAATGAGTTAGCACAAACTAGAGATGAGCTTGAGGAGGCACATGGTACCTTGGAGCATGCAAATGCTATGCTTGCCGCCCACGACGCTCAGCACCTTCTTGACCAGCAAGGAGGGGATGTGGATGGTGAAGGAGAGGCCCCAGATTCCGACATGGACACTGAGGACGACATGCCACCCCTCCCAGCTCCACCTTCACCTATGGGCAGCGAGGCTACCGCTAACAACCTAGATGATTTTTAGGTGTGGTAGTGGCAAGTTTACTCCTCCGCTAGGCCTAGATTTGGCTTCATGTTGTAATAGGCTAGATGGAGTTGAGCTCCTCCTTTTATCTTTTGGTGGCAATGTAAATTAATGATGGGGATGTGTGATCAAAACTTGATGAAGTGTAATAGCTGTGTTGAAAACATTCTGCAGCTAACCTGGTTTTAATTATTGATGGGTTTTCCATTCATTTCTGGGCTGTGATGTGAACTGCAAAATTGTTTGGAATTTGTCAAACAAATGATCACCAAATTGCAACCCCATTGGTTAGAGAAATAAAAATGGCAACCAAAACACTACAGCTCGGCCTGCTGAAAAACAGCAAATGCAGAGAGCTAAAGATTGAATTTTTCGGCTTAGTTCCAGTCCGAAGTTGATTCTGAGCCCACATGAAAGTTGTAGAGCATAAAATTTTTGAGCTACTGACCGAATGGGAGCATTTGACTTGTTTCCTGTTGGGAGATATGATTTTTTTCCGAACTGCGTGCTGATGGGGTCATTCTGCGCAGTATACTTCAATATGTTGTCACATTCTATCTTGTCATCTATTATGCAAGCTTTATGAAATGTGGCTAATACAAGTCCCTACTGCAGATGGCAATCACCCGCAGCGGTCACGACGCTAGTGGCTCCAACGCTAACCAGCAGGGGCCAGAGGGGCAGCAACAGCCACCGCCACCTCCTCCACCGTAGCAACCTCCGACGTGGCAGCAGCTGTATGCCACGCAAACGGAGATTCCTCCGGAACCTGCAGCATCAGCAGCAGATGATGCAGCAGCAGAATGCTTCAGCAGGGAGGTCAACGGGCCCCTCAGCCTCAGATGGCCAGATATGAGGATTTTCTGGCAACGCACCTGCCGATTTTCTCTAGAGCTGATGAGCCCTTGGAGGCCGACACCTGGATTCGAGCCATCGAGTCCAAGTTCACCATTTCTGGCGACGCCTTGCACCTCTAACCGCAAGGTCGTGTTCGCGGCGCAGCAGCTCCGCGGCCCAGCTCTCCTTTGGTGGGAGAACTACCTGGCCCTGCAGCAGGAGGGTCATGTAGTTGAGTGGGATGAGTTCAAGGCTGCATTCAAGGCTCAACACAGTCCGGCTGGTCTGGTAGAGCGGAAGTTGAATGAGTTTTTGGCGCTGACCCAGGGTACCCATACAGTGCTTCAGTACGCCCAGGCCTTCAATGGTCTGTGCCCCTACGCGGGTCATCACGCCGACTCGGACGAGAAGAAGCTAGAGAGGTTCCGACGTGGCCTTAACACCAAGTTGAAGGCACAGTTGGCCACCACCCGTGCTGCCACGTACGGCGATCTGGTGAACCTGGCCATTGCCCAGGAAGACGCCAATGTGGTGCACAAGGCGGAGAAGAAGAGGAAGACTCCCGCTGGACCATCGAGCGCGCAGCCACAGAGGTTCCGCTTGGTTCCCCCGGCTGCACCGCAGGGACAGTCCAGGGCACCTCAGGGAGGTGGATGGGTTGCTAGGCCGCCACAGCCTAATGCGCCTCGTTTCCCTCCACCGCCGCAGCAGCAGCAAGCACCAAGGCAAAATGCACAGCAGCCAGCTCGCCCTGGAGCCGGCTATCAGTGTTTCAAGTGTGGAAGTAAAGACCACTTTATCAAGGATTGCCCGCAGAACAAGCAGCAAAACCAGCGCCCGGGAAATCAGCAAGGCAAGGGCAGGCAGCAGCAAGCGTGTGCAGGTTCGACAAGGGCGGCTCAACTACACCACCTTGGCCGACCTACCCGAGGGAGCCCCAGACATGACTGGTACCTTCCCTATCTGCACTCAACCTGCTGTGATATTGTTTGATTCCGGGGCAACACATAGTTTTATAAGCACAAGATTTCATGTGAAATGCGGATTAAAATCGTACCATACCAAATCATCTTATGTGATATCAACTGCGGGAGGTAAAATTGCATCCAACCAAGTCACCCGAAAAGTTCCGATCAGGCTGGGAAGTAAAACATTTCCTACTGATTTGATTCTGCTTGGTATGGAAGGGATTGACATTGTGTTAGGAGCCAATTGGATGACTCAACATAAGGTTGTCCTAGAAGTTGCGGAACGAGTTGTTGAGATAAACTCGTCTACGCATGGCCCGAGTGTGCTATATCTGCCACAACGGACTCGTGGCGATGCGTGTGCTTATACAATGGTAGAAACCCAACTAAAGGACATTCCGGTGGTATGTGAGTATGCCGATGGTATTTCCGGATGACTTACCTGGGATGCCGCCGGATAGGGACATTGAATTTGTGATTGAACTTCAGCCTGGCACAGCACCTATATCAAAGAGACCCTATAGAATGCCACCCAACGAACTGGCTGAATTAAAAATACAACTCCAAGAATTGTTGGATAAGGGTTTCATTCGTCCAAGCGTATCGCCTTGGGGATGTCCCGTTATCTTTGTGAAGAAGAAGGACCATTCCTTGAGGTTGTGTATTGATTACCGGCCTCTCAATGCGGTAACTATTAAAAACAAGTACCCACTCCCCCGTATTGACATCTTGTTTGACCAACTAGCTAGCGCCAGAGTGTTCTCCAAGATTGACCTTCGTTCTGGCTATCACCAAATCAAATTAGGCCTTGTGACATTCCAAAAACTGCCTTTTCCACACGTTATGGGCTTTTTGAATTCTTGGTTATGTCTTTTGGACTCACCAATGCCCCAGCCTACTTCATGTACCTCATGAATTCGGTCTTCATGTCTGAACTAGACAAGTTTGTGGTGGTTTTCATTGACGACATTCTTATATATTCTAAGAATGAGGAAAAGCATGCTGAGCACCTTCGCATTGTTCTTCAAAGGCTAAGAGATCACCAGCTCTACGCCAAGTTCTCCAAGTGTGAATTCTGGTTAGAGAGCGTGAAGTTTTTAGGTCACACGGTTTCCAAGGATGGTATATCCGTGGATCCAACCAAAGTGCAAGAGGTGCTAGATTGGCAACCACCTACTTCTGTCCACGAGATTCGGAGTTTTCTGGGTTTAGCCGGTTATTACCGCCGTTTTATTCCGGACTTCTCTCGGATTGCCAAGCCCATGACCGAACTCTTAAAGAAGGGAGTCAAATTTGAGTGGAATGACAAATGTGATGAAGCTTTCCACACCTTGCGAAGACATTTAACTTCAGCCCCAGTTTTGGCTCAGCCCGATTGCACCAAGCCCTATGATGTCTACTGCGATGCATCAGGCACCGGACTTGGCTGTGTTCTCATGCAAGAGAACCGAGTCATTGCTTATGCTTCTTGAGCACTTCGGCCTCACGAGCAAAATTACCCCACTCATGATCTTGAGTTAGCAGCGGTTATCCATGCTCTCAAGATGTGGAGACACTATTTGATGGGTGTTCCATGCAACATATACACAGACCACAAGAGCCTCAAGTATGTCTTCACTCAGGCACATCTGAACATGAGACAGCGGAGATGGTTGGAGTTAGCAAAGGACTATGACCTTAGTGTCCACTATCACCCCGGGAAGGCTAATGTAGTTGCGGATGCGTTAAGCCGCAAGGCTCATTGTCATTGTCTTTCCGTGGAGTCCTACGCTGACACCCTGTGTCACGAAATGGCAAAGCTCAATTTGGAGATTGTTCCGCACGGGTATTTCAGCCATATTGCAGTTGAACCAGCCTTGCACGATCAGATTGTTGTAGCCCAATTGAATGACGCGGGCATTAAAATCCTTAAAAGGAAATTGTCAAAGGAGAAGGTGAAAGAGAAGTACAAGTGTTTCCGGCTAGATGGGCAGGGAGTAATGTGGTTTGGACATCGCCTCGTGGTGCCCAAAAACACGGAACTCCGGAGGAAGATTATGGATGAGGCCCATCTCTCCAAATTTTCTATCCATCCCGGCAGCACCAAAATGTACCAAGATTTGAAACAAAACTTTTGGGTGGACTCGAATGAAGCGAGAAATTGCCACATATGTGTCGGAATGTGACACCTGCCGGCGGGTTAAGGCCAGCCACTTGAAGGTAGCAGGCACGCTTCAACCTCTACCTATTCCCTCATGGAAGTGTGAAGACATAAACATGGATTTTATTGTTGGACATCCCAGAACCCCTCAGGGGCATGACTCCATTTGGGTAATTGTGGATCGCCTTACCAAGACCGCACATTTTCTTCCAGTCAATACCGTCTATACTGCTAAGAAGTACGCGGAGATTTATTTGGAGCGGATCATTTATCTACATGGGGTACCCAAGACGATAATTTCAGATCGTGGTGCTCCGTTCGTAGCACGCTTTTGGGAACAATTGCAATTGTCCCTAGGCACCAAACTGATCCGTAGTTCAGCATATCACCCACAGACCGATGGACAGACGGAAAGGGTAAATCAAATACTTGAAGATATGCTACGAGCTTGTGTTATCCATTATGGGAAGAATTGGGAGAAATGTCTATCTCTGGCCGAATTCTCCTATAACAACAGCTACCAAGTAAGTCTTAAAATGGCACCTTTCGAAGCCTTATATGGTAGAAGATGTCGGACCCCGTTGTGTTGGTCCCAGGCAGGCGAGAGATATACTTATGGCCCTGACCTTGTGAAGGAAGCAGAAGAAAAGGTTAGGATTATTTGGGAAAATTTGAAGACCGCCCAGTCGCGGCAAAAGAGCTACTTCGATCAGCGGCGGAAGCCACTTCAGTTTGAAGTTGGTGATCATGTGTATCTTAAAAGTCACCCCGACCAAGGGTGTGCAGAGATTTGGGCTAAAGGGAAGCTTGCACCTCGTTATATCGGCCCGTATGAAATTACTCAGCAATGTGGGCCGGTAGCCTATCAATGAAGCTTCCCGAGAAACTTTCAGCTGTACACAATGTATTCCATGTTTCTCAACTCAAGAGGTGTCTTCGTGTTCCGACCGAGGTTGTTGAACAAGAGGAACTCTCGGTTGAACCGGATCTCTCTTATGATGAGCATCCTGTCAAGATCCTCGACGAGAAGGAGAGGCAAACACGAAGGAAGGGAGTGAAAATGTAACAAAATTCTGTGGAGTCATCACTCCGAAGATGAAGCCACGTGGGAAACCGAGGGCTATCTTAGGAAGAATTTCCCCGGCATCCTTTCATAAGCCGAGGTATTTCTTCTCCCCTCTTTATCTCTAAGTTTAATCGAATCTCGGGACGAGATTCCTTTTAAGGGGGGTAGGCTGTGACATCTCTGATGTCAAAATAATTAAAAAGTGCAATTAAAATCAATGCAACAGGGAATGATGGGTTTGAAATTCAAAAATCCATCAAAAATTCAATTTTAATTCAAAAACAAGGGTTGTTTGGTACCCAACTGAAAACTCGAGATTTTTGTACTAAACTTGAAAATCTCCAAAAATAAAAGTTGTTTGTCATCACAAATAAACCCTAGTCACTGCTGGGAACTTTTGAAAATTTTGCAGTCTAGTCCCTCAAAAACTCGAATTACCGTTCTGGGCACCTTTTTGTTTTTGGGTTGTTTGAGCTTGAAAAATTTGGAATTTCAGGTTCACCCCAAAAAGAAAGTTGTGTCCCATCTTCCAAACTCCAACTTTTATTTTTACACTTTTCCAAGTTCAGTTCAAATTTTTGGAGAAAATTCGAATTTGAAAATGGAGCTCCACGGGCAAGCTACAGTGCCCCTGGCGCGCCTGCGCTGGCCGGAGCTCGGCCGCCACGTGGCCGGCGAGCGGCGCAGGCGGCGCCGAGCTGGCCGAGCCGCGGCGGACTGCTGGCGCTTGTCGCCTAGCTCTTGTCTCGCCCCTCCCGAGCCGTCACTTCGCCGTCGTCGAGCCGCTCCGCCTCGCGCCGCGCGAACGCCATCATGCGGTCGGAGCGCCGCCGTGGCCGCGCGCGCGCGCGTCGCGCTGAGTAGCTCCACAGGCCGCGATTCTCCCGACGTCACTCGAGGATCCCCTCGCCCGGTCGAGTCGCTCGCGCGCTGCCCGAGCTCGCTCCGCATTCATGGCGGCCTGCTCGCGCCGCGCCGCGCGCTCGCACGCTCCCGAGGCAACACAGTGCCTCCCTTGCGTGCCCAAGCACTCCACCGCGCACTCACACCCCTCCTCTCTGTAACACCCCTGGTGTTTTAAAGCGTATAAGTAAGAGTGATTAAACAAACTAAGGAACTATAAACCCTGAAACTAAATCACTAGTAGGAATGAGAATTATACATGAGGATTGTTAAGTTTGTACTCGTGCTTTGGTTCTTGAAATTGAACCCAACAAAAACTTTTCTAGTACAAATCTAAACATCTTCTCTTACAAGTTGCACGACAAAACTCTAAATACATACTCTCGAGACGACGCATAAAAATTTCCTAAAAAGAAATCAGGATTGAACGGCAAATTAAGTAATGCTTCTATGCCCCTAAAGGTCTTAAAGGACTAATGGCTCATGTGAAGTCAACACATGAAATAATTCCAACTAACGATATTAATGACCTTCAGAAGGCAAGGTTCTAATTTAAAATTTTAAATAAGAGTTGTGCACATCACAAACGTCTGATCAATATGAAAGGTTTGGGAAAGTATGTTCTAATTATAAAACCAAACCACTTTCTCAAATGAAAGTTATGTATCTAAAAATGTCATTTGCAACCTTGGTGAGTTATGTATAACTCAGATACTTAATCTACCAAACATAGGAAATCAAGTTTGAAAAGACCAACTTAAACATGGGATGAAAACACACGGTCACACACCCTTTTCAAAGGAGCTCACCTTGGGCTATAAATAGAATAATATTTAGAGTGCTCCTGATGTTCTTTAGTAAAATAATTGTTAATGATTTAATGTTAGGGTTAAACACTTGGACTAATAAAGCTTGTAGATCTAATCATGGCCTACATGTGGCAATCTTGAGGTTTTAATAATAAAATGAGATTTTGTTCACAATATGAGCTTTCATAAAATACAAAGGATGTAAATTAATTAATATTTAATATATGTCAAGTTGTTAACGACATAATTAAAAGTTGAGCATATAAAATAAATAAGCTTTTAACCTCCATGTATGTGTCCATGTTTTAACTTTAAGTTAAAATAAGATTTTTACTCTCAAAATAAAAGGAGGTAGGACTTTAAATTGAAGACTCTCTTTGAGCAGCATACCTCTGATGTTTAGTGACACTATTGAAGGGTCTAAGAAAGGAGGGAGAGGTTTAAATAAAATAATTAATAAAAAGGAAGATAAGGCAAAACAATGGGGTTAGAATTCAGAAATTGACCAAAAATTCAGACTGAAATTCAAAAACAAAGGTCTGGTGACACCCAACAGAAATCTCAAGATTTTGGTACTGAACTTAAAATCTCCGACAATAAGAGTTGCTGTCATCACAGATACAACCCTTCATAACAAATCTCGCCACGGCGTTCGCTCCGCTTGTTGACCCTCGAACCAGCATGTCCGTCATGATCGAGCTTAGCCCGGATGTCCGTCACGATCGAGCTTACCCAGTATGTCCGTGACGATCGAGCATGTCCGTGATGATCGAGCCTAGCCAGTATGTCCGTGACGATCGAGCCTAGCCAGTAGTTTCCGTCACGATTCGAGGCCGCACGATAGGACCCTCGAGGCCCCGCAGTCCGTCACGATTCGAGGCCGCACGTTAGCACGCTCGAGGCTCCGCAGCCCAGCTCGAGGGGGCACTTACCCTCGAGCGACGTTCCGTCACGCTCGAGGCTTCGCAGCCCAGCTCGAGGGGGCACTTACCCTCGAGCGACGTTCCGTCACGCTCGAGGCTTCGCAGCCAAGCTCGAGGGGGCACTTACCCTCGAGCGACGTTCCGTCACGCTCGAGGCTTCGCAGCCCCAGCTCGAGGGGGCACTTACCCTCGAGCGACGTTCCGTCACGCTCGAGGCTTCGCAGCCAAGCTCGAGGGGGCACTTACCCTCGAGCGACGTTCCGTCACGCTCGAGGCTTCGCAGCCAAGCTCGAGGGGGCACTCACCCTCGAGTGGCGTTTCCGACCGTTCGAGGCTTGGCAAGCTCGAGCTTGCGGTTCAAGCTCGAAGCGCCGTAGCGCCTGGTCGAAGTGCCGGTCCAAGCTCGAAAGTTGTGTCCCACACCTCAAACTCCAACTTTTAATTTTACACGTTTCGAAGTTCAGCTCAAATTTTTGGAGAAAGTTCAAAAGGGGCAAAGGAACTCCACGGGGGCTCCCAGCTCGCCCCTGGCGCGCTCTGCTCCGGCCGGAGTCCGGCCGCCACGTGGCCGGCGCTGTGGCGGAGACCGCGTCGGGTCGGCCGAGCCGTGCCGGCAGCTAGCTCTTGTCCTCACGCGTTTGTCCAAGCCTTCCGTACCGTCACGTCGCGAGCGACGGCGCACTGCTGCCTCGCGCCGCGGAGCGCCATCCATACGGTCGCGCGCCGCCGTGGCCGCACGCGCGCTCGCGCCGCGCCGAGCGCACTGCAGGCGGTAGAGTCCGTTCGCGTCGCGCCAAAGCCTCTGCTGAGGATCTCCACTTCATCACGCGATGATCTTTGACGCCCAACCGCGCGTATGCGCTCTGTTCGAGATCGCCGCGCCATCAATGGCGACCGCGACAGCCACCCACGCGCTCGCATGCTCCCGAGCCGCACTGTGCCACTCTCGCGTGCCCAAGCACTCCACCGCGCACCTCCCACCCCTCCTCTCACTCGCTCACTTGGCCATTTTCCACTTCCCCGCGCTCGCTCGGTCTTCTTCTTCCTCGCGCCGCGCGAACCGAGCCGAGCTCCTCCGAGAAATTCGCCTCCCACACTCCACCATTCCCAAATTCGTCGCGCACGAAGCTAGACCTCTACCCTAGCTCCATTTCCCCCACTTTCCCCAAGCTATTGTCCTTTCTCCGGCGAGAATTCGTGATTTCCGCCAAATCGCGATTTTCGGCCGCCGGAGCACCCGCACGTCGAGACCCTACTCCGAGCCGTCCCCGAGGTTCCAACCGAGCACGCCATTGGCTTCCTCGAGCTCCACTGGTGCTCTAGGACCCCTCGAACCTCGGCGAACGACCCCCGAGCTCACCGGCGTAGAAGCCGCGGCGGCCGCGCCGCCACCCACCTCGTCGCCGGCGCAAACTCCGACCATCCCCGGCCTCCAAACCGTCCCCAAACGACTCGTGGTGAGCCCAGGAAGATTTTCTCCCACTTTCCCCGAGCCTAGTTCGCCGCCGTTTGGCCGGCGCAACTCCGGCGAGAGCCGAGGGCCTTTCTTCATCGTCTTCGTTTGTCTAGGGGTCTCTGTGCAAAAGTCCAGGGACTCGTTCGCGAAGTTTTGAAAGTTCTAGGGTTCCCTGCGAAAATAGATTCTTAAAAACTAGATTTGTTTTTCCCGAATCTTGTAAAATCCATTAAAAAACGTACAAAAATCAGAAAAATGCACAAAAATACTCCCTGGATTCGTGAGAGTCTAAACTACAATCTCCTTTAGACATGTGTATGCTTTTAATGAACTGTTTTTGAATTAAAATTCAAACTGTAGAAATTGAAAGTTGTGCACCATTTCAAATCCAGAGCTCCGCTAAGGTTGAGCTTTGGATATGTTGTGTGTAGTGACTTTGGACAGCTTGTGTCCAAAGGGGACCTAAAAATATGAACTGTAGCTCCAGTTATAAATTAAAATGTGTTTTCTGTCTTTTTGCAGTGCAGAAATCTTTAAAAATAATCTGTGCAGTGAAAAATCACCATTTTGCTCCAGAGGACTAAAAACTTGTTAGCTCACCTGCGAAAAATGAAAAACTTAATTTTTGCTCTGTTTAGGATAGCAAATAAATAAATATGTGTTTTTGGTTAGAAATTTATTGAGGACTACCCAAGGGTTATTTTGAGCCACCACTTGGCCAGAGCCCTCCTCATGCTATTGCCTAGCTTTGGTAGGAAAATCTCCTGAACTAGATGAATTTTCGATTTTATATGATATAAATTCGATTCTGCTAGCAGCCGTTTGATATATTTTTAATAAATTATGTGTAGCTCAGAATTAGCTAAATTTTGGAGTGAGCTTAGCTCTTATACTCCAGTAGCTGTCATAAAGTTTATAGACAAAAATGATGAACAGAATTGAGAGAAACAAAATGAGAAGTAATCTAGATGGAAAATCGATTTATATAAAAGAATAAACCTTTTTGTAGTTAGTTAGAATAAAATAAATGGAATCTGAAATCCAGAAACAGGCCACCCTAAGTTATGCATCTCATGTAGAAGGCGCTATCCCGGACGGCGACTATCACCTCATCCCCGCAGACGAGGAAGAAGTCCCGGAGGAAGGTGCCGGTGCAGGATCGGACCAACCCGGAGGCTAACCCCCAGTCCGTGCAAGAAGGCAAGCCCCGGAGCATAACCTAACTTTACCAAATTATGCACTTTGAATTCTCTATGTTTGTGCATTTACGTTCAAGGAGTTGATTGAATACCTTAGCTGCACATTTCCTAGTACTATGACTTGCAATACTAGCATGAAAGGATCGATAGGGCATTGGCTTTAGGTCCGTTACAAGTCGAGTGATTTCCTGTCACTCGCGAGACATAGGAATTGCTTGTCTTTACTTATGTTGGAATCATAAGGATTGACGGGCGGGATGATAGATGTAGATCTCCCGTCCGTGTATGATAATTGATTAAGGTCGAAATGTGTGGTTGAGTGTGTCAAGTTTTTGAACGTACCACATGCATGCCGATGTATGGGGATCGGTAAGGCCCGGTACCAGATTGAAGCAGCTAGGGCCGATAGCCATCTCTCCTTGGAAACTTTGTTTTCCCCTGCCGTAACACTTGTGGATATATGCGTGAGACTGTGAGTGAAGCAGTAAACCTTTATCCTAAGGAAATGGACCCGGTTCCGAATTGTGGACCGATGGGAAAGGTTGGGAAATGCTTGTACCTTTTATAGGCAAGCAGAGTATCCGTGTGGTGGTTGGGTTTCCCCTGGCCAGGTAGCAAAATTCGGTTCGAACTGTCCGCTTCTCGCGGTTAATGAGACTGCTTGACCGCCTGGCTACATTGAGTAACAAGTGAAACTTTGAGATTTTATAAACTTGTTCTATGAATTAAATTGTATTGCACCACTTGTATGCTTAGAGAGGATGCTAATCTAGAATGGTTAAATGTACTAGAATATGATGCTAAAACTTGAAAGCAAGGATCTACCTTTAGTTGCTTTTTGGCAAACAAACCCACCAGCCAAAAGCCTCTCATTGTCTAGATGTCGGTGATATAGATTTCACCCGACGGGTAAGCCTTGCTGAGTATTAGTATACTCAGCCTTGCTTGTGGCAATGATTTACAGGTACACCTTTGGATGTCGATGCTTTGTCTTGGCCTACCCAGGTTTCCACCTGGCTGGCACATCGAATGGGTTCCGTCCTCTGCCGAGGATCAGGAGGAGTAGCACCGTGGCAGGCTTCAGCATGGTGTTATTTGTATCGTCCGTTAGTTTATTTACTTCCGCTGCAATGAACTATTTTATTTCCGCTGCAAGACTTTGATACTCTGTTTTCATTTCAAACTTGGTTTGTAATAACTTTGAGATTCTATTTGTGTAAGTTAATTTGTGGAATGTTGTAATCTCTGGAACTCACCTTCGTGTGAGCGTGCTGTTGTTTTCGATCGAGAAAAGTACGTGGTTTAATCGGGGTTTAAATCCGACGTGCGCTCCAGCTTATTCCGGATTAAGTTGCCTGACTACGTGATTAGTGGTCCCAAGGTACTTAACTTGGAATAATTTCGGAGTGGTCCGCCACACTCTCACTCGCTCACTTCCGCCATTTCCACTTCCCCGCGCTCGCTCGGTCGTCTTCTTCCTCGCGCCGCGCGAACCCGAGCCGAGCTCTCCGAGAAATTCCCCGTCTACACTCCCCCATTTCCAAATTCGTCCCCGCACGAAGCTAGCCCCCTACCTCAGCCTTCCAAACCCCCCACTTTCCCCAAGCTATTGTCACTTCTCCGGCGAGAATTCGAGATTCCCCCCAAATCGCGATTTTCGGCCGCCGAGCACCCGCACGTCTACCCCTACTCCGAGCCGTCCCCCGGAGGTCAAACCGAGCACGCCATTACTTCCTCGAGCTCCACTGGTGCTCCTAGGGACCCGTCAAACCTCGACGAACGCCCCCGACCTCACCGGCGTAGAAGCCGCGGCGGCCGCGCCGCACTACCCGTCGCCGGCAAAACTCCGACCATCCCCGGCCTCCAAACCGTCCCCAACCGACTCGTGGTGAGCCAGGATGCTTTTTCCCCCCACTTCCCCGAGTCTAGTTCGCCGCCGTTTGGCCGCGCAACTCCGGCGAGAGCCGAGGGCATAACTTCATTGTCTTCGTTTGTCTAGGGGCCTCTGTGCAAAAGTCCAGGGACTTGTTCGTGAAGTTTTTGAAAGTTCTAGGTTTCCCTGCGGGAAAAGATTCTTAAATCTAGAATTGTTTTTCCCGAATCTTGTAAAAATCCATTAAAAATCGTACAAAAATCAGAAAAAATGCACAAAAATACTCCCTGGATTCGTGAGAGTCTAAACTACAATCTCCTTTAGACATGTGTATGCTTTTGATGAACTGTGTGAATTAAATTCAAACTGTAGAAATTGAAATGTTGTGGCACCATTTTCAAATCCAGAGCTCCGCTAGGGTTGATCCTTGGATATGTTGTGTGTAATGACTTTGGACAGCTTGTGTCCCAAAGGGGACCAAAAAATATGAAACTGTAGCTCCAGTTATGCATTAAAATGTGATTTCTGTCTTTTTGCAGTGCAGAAATCATAAAAAATAATCTGTGCAGTCAAAAATCACCATTGCTGCTCCAGAGGACTAAAAACTTGTTAGCACACCTGTTAAAAATGGAAAAACTTTAATTTTTGCTCTGTGTAGGCTAGCAAATAAATTAATATGTGTTTTTGGATAGAAAATTTTGTGAGGACTGTCCAAGGGGTTATTTTGAGCCACCACTTGGCCAGAACCCTCCTCATGCTTATGACTAGCTTTGGTAGGAAAATCTCCTGAATATGGGCATGAATTTTCAATTTATATATGAATTTATTTCACTTAAGCAGATAGCTGTTTAATATATTTTTATCATAAATTATGTGGTAGCTCAAAATTAGCTAAATTTTGGAGTGAGCTTTAGCTCTTATACTCCAGTAGCTGTCATAAAGTTTATAGGTAAAAATGTTGAGCACAAAGTGGAGAAACAAAAATAGGAAAGAATCTAGGTGGAATAAAAATGATTTTATATACAAAGATAACCTTTTTGGTTAATTAGTTAGAATAAAATGGATGGACTCTGAAATTTCAGAACGGCACCCTCTAAATTGTGAGCAGTAGTAATAGAACTCTTTTATATATGTACACAATCACTACATCGAAGTCAAAATAAAACTTTTCCCACATCTCTACCCTGTTTTTGTGAAGAGAAAGTAGTAATGCTTAAGGCATGTCCAGGTATTCAAAGGCCCTTAGTCATAGAATCTTTAGGCAGCCGCCTTAAGTTATGCATCTCATGTAGAAGGGCGCCATCGTCCCGGACGGCAATACCACCTTCATTCCCCGCAGACGAGGAAGAAGTCCCGGAGGAAGGTGCCGGTGCAAGAGCGACCAAACCCCGGAGGCTAACCCCCCGCTTGAGCAAGAAGGCAAGCCCCGGGAGCATGACCTGACTTTTAAAATTTTGCATCTATGATTTCCCTATGCTGTGATGCATTGTACATTCAAGGAGTTGTTGTGTTGATATACCTTAGCTGCACATTTTCCTAGTACCTATGACTTGCAACACACTAGTATGAAAGGATCGATAGGGCATTGCTTATAGTCCGTTACAAGTCAGAGTGATTTCCTGTCACTCGCGGAGACATAGGAAATTGCTTGTCTTTTACTTATGTTGGAATCATAAGGATTGACGGGGGGATGATAGATGTAGACTCCCGTCGTCGTGTATGATAATTGATTTAAGGTCGAAATGTGTGAGTTGACGTGTGTCAAGTTTTTTGCAAGCGTACTCACATGCATGCCGGTATATGGAGGCCCGGGTAGCCCGGTACCGTAGATGAAGCAGCTAGGGCCGATAGCCATTCTCGTCCTTGGTAAACTTTGTTTTCCCCTGCCGTACAGCTTGGTGGATATATGCGTGAGACGTGTGAGTGAAAGCAGTAAACCATTTATCCTAAGGGAATGGACCCGGTTCCGAATTGTGGATCGATAGGAAAGGTTGAAATGCTTGCTACCCTTTATTATGAAGCAAGAGGTATCCGTGTGTGTGGGCGTTTCCCCTGGCCAGGTAGCAGAAATTCGGTCGTCGAACTGTCCGCTTCTCGCGCGGTTAATGAGACTGCTTGACTGCCGCCGGTACTACATTGAGTAACAAGTGAATTATGAGATTTATGAACTTGTTGTATGAATTAAATTTGTAATATGCACCAGCTTGTATGCTTAGAGAGATGCTAATCTAGAATGGTTAAATTTACTAGAATATGATGCTAAATTGAAAGCAAGGACTTAGTTAGTTGCTTTTTGGCAACCAACCCACCAGCCAAATGCGCTCTCATTGCTAGATGTCGGTGATATAGTTTTCACCCGAGGCGGGTAAGCCTTGCTGAGTATTAGTATACTCAGCCCGTGTGCTTGTGGCATTGATTTAAACAGGTACACCTTTGGATGTCGATGCTTTTCACTTCGGCCTACCACAGGTTCCACTGGCTGGCACATCGAATGGGTTCCGTCCTCTGCCGAGGATCGGGAGAGTAGCATCGTGACAGGCTTCAGCACGGTGTTATTGATGTCGTTAGATTCTTCCGCTGCAATGAACTTTTAATTTCCGCTGCAAGACTTTATTCTCTGATTTAAATTGAACTTGGTTTGTAAATAACTGTGATACCTATTTGTGCAAGTTATTTGTGGGAATGTTGTAATCTCTGGAATCACCTTCGTGTGGGCGTGCTGTTGTTTCGATCGAGAAAAGTACGTGGTTTTAATCGAGTTTCATCCGACGGCGCTCCAGCTTATTCCGGATTAAGTGCCTGACTAAATGACTATGGTCCATGGTACTTAACTTGGAATATTTCGGAGTGGTCCGCCACAGCTTGACGGCTGTGCGCTGAGTAACAAGTGGAACTATGAGGAGATGGAACTTGTTGTATGTACTAATGTATTGCACCACCTGTATCTAGAAGGTTGCCCATCTATAATGGTTAAACTACTAGAAAACGTA